>PISW01011271.1:20439-42186 GCA_004023785.1 Mungos mungo | reverse complement strand
GGGGCGCCTGGGTGGCTCAGTTGGTTAAGCCTCCGACTTCGGCTCAGGTCAGATCTCACGTTCGTGGGTTCAAGCCCCACGTCGGGCTCTGTGCTGACACTTAGCTCAGAGCCTGGAGCCTGCTTCCGGTTCAGTGTCTCCTTCTCTCTCTGCCCTTCCCCCTCTCATGCTCTGTCTCTCTCTCTCTGTATCAAAAATAAAATAAAAACATTAAAAAAAAATAAAAAATACCTTGTCTAAAAAAAAAAAAAAAAAGAAGGTGTATGTGAATAAATGATAGAAGAAAACTTTGCTAACCTGGGGAAAGACACAGACATCAATATCCAGGAAACACAGAGAACTCCCATTAGAATCAACAAAAACTAACCATCAACAAGGTATAGCATAGTCAGATTCACAAAATACACAGACAAGGAAAGAATCATGAAAGCAGCAAGGGGAAAAAAGTCCTTAACCTACAAGAGAAGACAGATCAGTTTTGCAGCAGGCCTTTCCACAGAAACTTGGCAGGCCAGAAAGGAGTAGCAAGATATATTCAGTGTGCTGAATCAGAAAAATAGCAGCCAAAAATTCTTTATACAGCAAAGCTGTCATTCAAAATAGAAGGAGAGGTAAAAATTTCTCAAACAAACAAAAAGTAAAGGAGTTCGTGACCACCAAACCAGCCCTGCAAGAAATTTTAAGGGGGACTCTCTGAGAGGAGAAAAGATAAGGAAAAAGCAAAGACCAAAAGCAACAAAGACTAGAAAGGACCAGAGAACACCTCCAGAAACTCCAACTCTACAGGCAACATAATGACAATAAATTCATATCTTTGAGTACTTATTCTAAATGTCAGTGGACTAAATGCTCCAACCAAAAGACATAGAGTCACAGAATGGATAAGAAAACAATATCCATCAATATGCTATTTACAAGAGACCCATTTTATATCTAAAGACACTTTCAGTTTGAAAATAAGTGGATGGAGAACCATCTTTCATGCTAACGGTCACCAAAAGAAAGTCAGAGTATCCATACTTATATCAGACGATCTAGATTTTAAAATAAAGACTCAAACAAGGGATGAAGAAGGACATTATATCACAATTAAAGGGTCTATTGACCAAGACCTCACAGCTGTAAGCAGTAAACATCTATGCCTGCAGCATGGAAGCATCCAAATATATAAGTCAACTAATCACAAACCTAAAGAAATAAATACTATAATAGTGGGGCACTTCAACACCCCATTTACAGCAATGGGAAGATCATTTAAAGAAAAAATCAACAAGGACACCATGGCTTTGAATGACACACTGGACCAGATGGACTTAACAGATATATGCAGAACATTTCATCCTAAAGCCCCAGAATACACATTCTTCTCTGGTACATATGGAACATTCTTCAGAATAGGTCACATGCTGGGACACAAATCAGCCCTCAACAAGTACAAAAAGATCAAGATGATAATGTGCATATTTCAGACCACAACACTATGAAACTCAAAATCAACCACAAGAAAAAAATTTGGAAAGATAACAAATACTAGGAGACTAAAGACCATCTTACTAAATAATGAATGGGCCACCCAAGAAGTTAAAGAGGAAATTAAAAAGTACATGGAAGCTGATCAAAATGATAACACCACAGCCCAAAACCTCTGAGACGCAGCAAAGGTGGTTATGAAAGGGAAGTATATAGCAATCCAGGCCTTCCTAAAGAAGGAAGAAAGGTCTCAGACCTTTAGACACACCCTAACCTTACACCATAAAGAGCTGTAAAAAGAATAGCAAATAAAACCTGAAACCAGCAGAAGGCAGGAAATAATAAAGATTAGAGCATAAATCAATGCTGTAGAAACAAAAAACAAAACAAAACCATAGAACAGATCAATGAAACCATAAGCTGGTTCTTTGAAACAGTTAAAATTGATAAACCCCTAGCCAGTTTGATCAAAAAGAAAAAGGAAGGGACCCAAATAAATAAAATCAAGAATGAAAGAAAAGAGATTACAACCAACACAGCAGAAATACAAACAATAATAAGAATATTCTGAGCAATTATATGCCAATAAAATGGACAATCTGGAAGAAATGGACAAATTCCTAGAAACATACCAAAACTGAAACAGGAAGAAATAGAAAATTTGAACAGACCCATAACCAGCAAAGAAATTGAATTAGTAATCATAAATCTCCCAGGGCCTTATGGCTTTCCAGGGGAAATATACCAAACATTTAAAGAAGAGTTAACACCTATTCTTTTGAAGCTGTTTCAAAAAATAGAAATGGGAGGAAAACTTCCAAACTCATTCCATGAAGCTAGCTTACCTTGATTCCAAAACCAAAGACCCCACTAAAAAGTAAAATTTTAGACCAGTTTCCCTGATGAACATGGATGCAAAGAATCCTCAACAAGATACTAGCCAGTTGGTTCCAACAACACATTAAAAGAATTCTTCACAGGACACCTGGGTGGCTCAGTCGGTTAAGCGGCTGACTTTGGCTCAGGTCATGATCTCATGGTTCGTGGGTTCGAGCCCTGCATCAGGCTCTGAGCTGCCAGCTTCGGATTCTGAGTCTCCCTCTCTCCCTCTGCCCCTCCCCCACTCATGCTCTGTTTCTCTCTGTCTCAATAATAAATAAAAACATAGAGAAGAAAGAATTATTCGCCAAGACCAAGTGGGATTTATACCTGGGAGGTAGCGCTGGTTCAATATCTGCAAAACAATCAATGCTATACATCACATCAATAAGAGAGAGGACAAGAACCACATGAGCTTCACAAGAGATGCTGACAAAGCACTTGACAAAATACAGCATCCTTTCTTTATAAAAACCCTCAAGAAAGCAAGGATAGAAGGATCAGAACTCGAGATCATAAGAGCCATATATGAAAGGCCCACTGCTAATATTATCCTCAGTGGGGAAAAACTGAGAGCCCTCCCCCTAAGGTCAGGAACAAGACAGGGATGTCCACTTTTGCCACTGTTATTCAGTATGGTATTGGAAGTCTTAGCCTCGGCAATTGGACAACACAAAGGAATAAAAGGCATCCAAACTGGCCAGGAGGTCAAACTTTTGCTCTTCGCATATGACATGATACTCTGTGTGGAAAACCCAAGGATTCCACCAAAACACTGCTAGAACTGATCAATGAATCCAGCAAAGTCGCAGGATATAAAACCAGTGAATAGAAATTGGTTGCATTCCTACACACCAATAATGAAGCAACAGAAAGAGAAATCAAGGACCCATTTACAATTGCACCAAAACCCATAAAATACCTAGGAGTAAATCTAACCAAAGAGGTGAAAAATCTATACACTGAAAACTATACAAAGCTTAGGAAAGAAATTGAAGAAACAAAACAAAACAAAACAAAAAAAAAAGGGAAAATACTCCATACTCCTGGATAGGAAAACAAATATTGTTAAAATGTCAATACTACCTAAAGCAATCTACATATTCAATGCAATGTCTATCAAAATAACACCAGCATTCTTCACAGAGGAAAGACCAGAAAAGACCTCAAAAAGCCAACTCAATCTTGGAAAAGAAAACCAAAGCTGGAGGCATCACAGTCCTGGACTTCGAGATATATTACAAAGCTGTAATCATCAAGACAGTATGCTACTGGCACAAAAACAGACACTCAAAATAGAGAACCCAGAAAATGGGAGAAGATATTTGCAAATGACCTATCAGATTAAGGGTTAGTATCCATAATCTATAAAGAACTTACCAACTCAACACCCAAAATAATCCAGTGAAGAAATGGGCAGAAGACATGAGTAGACACTTCTCCAAAGAAGACATCCAGATGGCCAAAAAATGCTCAACATCACTCATCATCTGGGAAATACAAATCAAAACCACAATGAGATACCAACTCATGCCTGTCAGAATGGCTAACATTAACAACTCAGGCAATGACAGATTTTGGTGAGGATGTGGAGAAAGAGGATCTCTTTTGCACTGCTGGTGGGAATGCAAACTGGTGCAGCCACTCTGGAAAACAGTATGGAGGTTCCTAAAAATATTAAAAATAGAACTACCCTATGACCCAGCAATTGCCCTGCTAGATATTTATCCAAAGGATAGAGTCGTGCTGTTTCAAAGGGTCACATGCACCCCAATGTTTATAGCGCACTATCGACAATAGCCAAAGTATAGAAAGAGCCCAAATGTACATTGATGGATGAATGGATAAAGAAGATGTGGTATATATATACAGTGGAGTACTACTCAGCAATCAAAAAGAATGAAATCTTGCCATTTGCAACTAAGTGGATGGAACTAGAGGGTATTAGGCTAAGCAAAATTAGAGAAAGACAAATATATGACACTTCACTCATATGAGGACTTTAAGATACAAAACAGATGAACATAAGGGAAGGGAAGCAAAAATAATATAAAAACAGGGAGGAGGACAAAACATAAAAGACTCTTAAATATAGAGAACAAACAAGGTGCTGCAGGGGTTGTGGGAGGGGGGATGGGCTAAATGAGTAGGGGCATTAAGGAATCTACTTCTGAAATCGTTGCATTATATGCTAATTAACTTGGGTGTAAATTTAAAAATTAATTAATTATACATATCTGCTATAACTAAATGACTAAACAATTAAAATAATTAAATAAAAGAGAAATGTATATTATTTTGATTTTTTCAGAATCTTCCCTAATATTATGTAATAAATAAGTTTCTGTATATCTATATGATCTTTGTCTTTGAAATTTTTAGTGCCTGCTTAATAGTTCATTGAGTTACAAACCCCCTATAGCTGGACTTTAGGCTAATTCCCATCTAATATTATTATAAATAATAATACAGAGAAGCATCATTAGGGAAGCATCAGCTTTTTTCCCCTTGTGAATTATTTATAAAGGATTAAACTGCTAGTGGGGTTACTAGGTTGAGAGCTGAAGCATTTTTATACCTCTTGCTTTGTGTTACCAAATCATTTTATAATGTCAGTATATAATTGAATCGAACAGTTTGCTTGAAGCCAACATCAAGGTTTTATTAAAATATATTTCTGAAAATGATAATCAGTCATTTAAAGTGATACATTTGGGCATCTTTAACAAATCATGATGAATTGAGGCAATTGAATTTAGTTAATTATTCATGTATGGTTTCCTATTTAAGAATTTCTAAGAAAGGAATGTCAACCCAAGATATATTTTAGATCAGTGTCTAATTTGGGTTACTGCAAGCTATATGGAACATATAATTCTCATTTTAATATAGAAGATAGTCACCAGTCCTCATCTCTAGCTCTAATTTAAACATCCTTAGCTATTTCACTAGAACCGTGGATGCTGAGACAGCCATAGCAAACTAGGAAGTATAAGAAAAACATTAAGGGACAATATACGTAGCATTTGCATTTATATTATAGTTATGTAAACAATCCATGCATTAAGACTTGTAACCTTGCAGACCAGAAAGTAAATTTCCCATTTCTTTAGACTGTTTAGCATAATAACCTAGTAAAAGTCATTATCTCACAGCTAAAGTCATTTCTATCTCCCATTTCAAATTATAAGGTGCCTGATTCTAGTATGTGGCTGAAAATAAATGATCTTCAGTGCAAGGGCCTGGGGTCCCAGTGCGTTCTGTGTCGACACTTTTGCTTTGGCTCTTTTTCTTTGAGATCAAAAGAACTTCATACATAAATCAGATTAGAAGTTTTTAAAACAGATCTAAAATCCTATGTGGTCTTACGAATTACATTGACACACTCTAGTGTAGGCTAATCAGACTAATCCCTGGGCAGAGTCTGAGAAGCCCTCTGCGGTCTCAGGAATGGTCTTGGGAGATCTAGCCATCCAGGCAGCCCTTTCTGGGTAAGAGAAATAAATTTACGGCTCACCCAGGTATTTGGCTGTACTGTTAACCAAATTCTTCAGCAACCAGAAGTGTAAACTAAATTTGATGTTAGAGTACCCTGCATCTCAGAGTCTAATTTATATTTTCTTCCCTCTACCTCTTGAAAGACTTGCCAGAACTATGCCCTAACTTGACCAAAGCAATACCTACAAATCCCAGGTCCATTTTTAAAATGTACCAAATGGTAAAATTTAATTCTACTGATATAGAGACTTAGAGTGTAACAACATAATTGCAGTTTAAATGTTATTTTCTACTATGTTCCTTTCCTAGTAAATAGTGATGCCATTATAAGGAAAGTCTAAAGTACAAACTATATTTTGGCATCTATTTCAGAATTTTTTATTTTATCTTAAATAAACTGATGGACAGAGGAACACTGTTTATGTGCTATTTTTTCCCTTTAGGAACATTTCATGGAAGTAATTCGAAACCAGGAATTTGTACTATTACCAGCCAGTGAAATTGCAAAGCTCTTGGCCAGCGATGACATGAACATTCCTAACGAGGAGACGATACTGAATGCACTTCTTACTTGGGTCCGTCATGATTTGGAACAGAGACGGAAAGATCTCAGTAAACTTTTGGCTTATATTAGGCTACCTCTTCTTGCCCCACAGGTAAACTGTTTTTGATTATTTAATCGGTATCATAATTTCAACAACATTTGAGTATTTAATTCATGCTAATTATGTTAATATGTACATGTCTATAGGTTTTTTCCTTTGATTATTCTATTTGATAAGGTTATTTTACATATACTCCTATGAAATGTGTAGGTGGAAAGATACTTAGCTTTAAAAAATTCTGCTTATGTTTTCTCCTTTTTAACTTTATTTATTTTAAGAGAAAGAGAGCACATATGCACACACACATGGGGGAGCTGGGGAGGGACTGAGAGAGAGGGGGAGAGAGAATCCTAAGCAGGCTTTGGGCTGTTAGCACAGAGCCTGACTTGGGGCTCTATCTCATGAACTGTGAGACCATGACCTGGGCTGAAATCAAGAGTTAGATGCTTAACCAACTGAACCACCAAGGTGCCTCTCTGCTTATGTATTCAGCCCAGAAGGTCTGGCTACCTAAATTGCATGAATTAAATAACATTCTTTCTTAGGGGTTAGTAATTTCATTTGACTCAACTAGAAACCTATCCTAGCAATTGAGAATTAGTAAAGGCGCTAATCAAAGTTGCAGAGTTTTCTGGTAGGAACCAGAAAATTTCAATTAATTCATTTGCTACATGTTTATTAAGTGTCCATTAAATACTGGATTCTGGTGATAAATAAACTGAGACATGATAAAGAGTTCCAGCTCTGACATTTAAAAATTCTGTGTCTGGGCATATTCACACACCTCAGTCTCTTAATCCTTCAGGTGGAGATAACATTCTCTTTGACTATCTCACAGGATTATTATAAAGATGAGAAAGGGCTCTGTGAAATCAAATATACTATAAAGAATCATGGTAGCATTATCAGCATCATTTTAGAATTGAGAGATATCTAGTTAGTGCATTCAAGGTGATCAGTCATAACATATTTACATGCATGAGTTCCCCTTTGTGTAGTTTTAACTGGAATATACAGCAGTCTCCCCTTATCTGCAATTTGCCTTCTGTGGTGTCAGTTACCCACAGAAGGTCAGCCATGGTCAGAAAGTAAATGATCATCCTTCTGACTTCTTGTCAGAAGGTCATTAGTTAGCCTAACGCTATGTCCCAGTGCCTACATCATCCACCTCACTTCATATCATCACATAGGCATGTTATCATCTCATGTCATCACAAGAGAAAATAGGGTACATACAGTACAATAAGATATTTAGAGAGAAAGCCTACATTCACATAACTTTTATTACAGTATTATAATTGTTCTATTTTATTATTTGCTATTGTTGTTAATCTCTTACTGTGCCTCATTTTTAAATTAAACTTTATCATAGGCATGTATGTATAGGAGAAAACATAGCATACACAGGATTCAGTACTATTTGTAGCTTCAGGCACCCACTGAGGGTCTTGGAACATATCCTCCATGGTTAGGAGGGGGGACTTTTGTACAATAATTTCTCCTGCCTATTTTTATTTTTATCTTGAAGGCTTGAATAGAGAAAGAGGCCTTGAAAGTGAAGAAAGAATGAGCTGCTCGAGATCAGATTTTTGTTGTTTCAAGTGCCATAAATTTTATGATCTGCATTTATCTTGGGGATTATGTATTATTTCCAGCCATTGATAGCAAAAGTTACTGTTTGCCCTCTACCTTATAAAGACAAAAATTAGTGCTGACGCTTCATAGGAAAGATCTCTTCAGAGGTAGAATGTTCTATGATTCATAGGAATGAGACTGCATGAATTGATGACAGTTCAGGAAAAATAACATTGTAAAACATCTCCCTTGAAATCATGTTTCAAAAAGAGAGTTATATTTTACTGGTACTTAGCAGAATTTTTTTTCTTATCCTTTTATAGATTACAGAAAATAAAATGTGAAAACTCCTAGTAGACTTTGAAAAGAATCTGCGCAATTAAATAACCTGATGATTGACTTCAGTGCTGCAGTTTCAAATCTTTATGATACTATATTTGCATGACGCATTAAAATTTCTGTTATCCAGGGTACTGCTGATAATCATAGGCATAAGATCTTAGAGTTTAAAGGCAGCCAGTCAGTCTAACACCTGTTGTACAAATGAAGTAACAGACCAAAAAAGTAAAACCATATGCTCAAAATCATAAAATGATTGCATAAATTCCTGTCCTTCTGCATTATAGTTTTATTTCCTTTGCTGCTTGACTAACATAGAGCTAATAAAAGATGGAGGTAGGACCTGAGCCCAAGTTAAGTTCTGTGCCTTTCTCATGGAACCATTTCACCTCTTGAAGGTACTGTGTGTAAAATTGCTGGGCGAGGAGAGGGATATCAAGTGGAGGAAGAAAGAGGTTAAAAAGTAAATTAGTGATTACGATATAATGAGAGGTAGTCTGTGATAAATATGTGAACATGGCATTATGGAAATAATCAGAAAAGGTTGTGCAGAATAATGGTGGAGAAGCTGAGAGAACTTTCTAAAAGGACACTCAGTCTGCATCCTGAGTAGCTACCCAGAAGAGGGAGAAGGATAGCCCAGGAGAGATGGGAGATCGTACCTACTTATGGAGTCATGAGCAAATACATCATGCCCTGGATTTGAAGAGGGTTTGCATGGCTTGAGTGCAGAAATAAAAGGTGTGGAGAGACAGAGAATCTTTAGTTATGCCAAAGAGTTTGTGTTTTTGTCCTAAAAACAGTGAGGAGGCACTGAAGACGTTTAAGCAGAGAATGGCATGATTATTTTACTTAGGAAAATCCTCTAACTGTATTGCAGAGATTGGATTGGAATGGTCAAAGTAGAAATCCATTACAAAGACTATTAGGTTCAGACAAGTGAATTAAGCACTCTCTGGCAGTGGAGGTACAGAAACTACCAAGCTCAAGAGCTATTTAGGAATTAGAATTGATACAAGTTAATGACTGATCGAAAGGGGAGGGTACCAATAAAAGAGGGCTCCAAAATGATTCTGATTTGTGCAACTAGGTTAAGGAAGGTGATGTCAATTAAGACTAAGAATTGAAGATGAAGAGCTGATTTCGAAAGTGAAGAAGTGGAAGAATCATATCCCCAGAGCTTCTTGATACCTTTAATCCTCTAGGAGTCTAGGAAGGAGTTTTGAAAATTTATTATTAGGTTGTTGAAGCCAAAAGGAAGAGAATTACATTGCCAAAGAGAACATGAAGGGCAGTAGGGGTGGAATCGTGGGAAATAGTAGGATTTAGTGGTATTTCTAAACCTGCATAAATAAGTGGAGTGCTGTTAAAAAGAGATTCCAGTGCAAGGAGGAGGAAATTTTAACATCATCAGATATTATGATCTTTTTCACAGAGACAAGATAAAGACAGAAAATCCATTGGATCAGTCCATTTGTTTTAAATTGTAGTCTCCAAGTATAGGATCAATACTGGGAAGTTGTTTAAAATGCATATTATGGGGAGAGACCAAGGTGCGCCTGGGTGGTTCAGTTGGTTAAGCGTCCAGCTTCAGCTCAGGTCATGATCTCACGGTTCATGGGTTTGAGCCCTGTGTCGGGCTCTGTGTTGACAGCTAGCTCAGAGCCTGGAGCCTGTTTCAGATTCGGCATCTCCCTCTCTCTCGCTGACCCTCCCCTGCTTATGCTGTCTCTCTCTGTCTCTCAAAAATAAATAACAGAAAAAAAAATTAAAAAAAAAAAGAGAGACCAAGATGGCAGAGCAGTATGGAAGTTTTTTTGTGTCTCTTGTCCCTGAAATGCAGCTATATCAATGCCAAACCATCTTGCACACCTAAAATATTGATCTGAGGATAAACTCAGCAATCTGCATAACTTGAACCAAGAACTTGGCAGGAATTCATCCCAAAAGAAAGAACAGGAATGAATGGCAGGGAGAGACTTAATCAACACAGATACAGGCAATATGTCAGAACCAGAACTTAAAATACGATAAGAAGAATAATAGCTGGGGTTGAAAAAAGCATTGAATCCCTTTCTGTGGAGATAAAAGAAGTAAAATCTAGTCAGGATGAAATTTAAAATACTGTAACTGAGATGCAGTCTCAAATGGATGCCACGGTGGTAGGGATGGATGAAGCAGAACAGTGAATCAGTGATATAAAGGACAAACTTAGGAAGAATCATGAAGCAGGAAAAAAAAAAAAAAAGGGAAACTAGGGCAAAAGAGCACAATATAAGAATTAGAGAACTCAGTGACTCACTAAAAAGGAATAACATCCAAATCATAGGGGTCCCAGAAGATGAAGAAAGAGAAAAAGGGGTAGAAGGTGTATGTGAGCAAGTGATCATGGAAAATTTTCCTAACCTGGGGAAAGACACAGACATCAAAATCCAGGAAATGCAGAGAACTCCCATTAGATTCAACAAAAACTGACCACCAACAAGGCATAGCATAGTCAAATTCACAAAATACACAGACAAGGAAAGAATCATGAAAGCAGCAAGGGGGAAATAAAATGTCCTTAACCTACAAGGAAGGACAGATCAGGTTTGCAGCAGGCCTATCCACAGAAACTTGGCAGGCCAGAAAGGAGTGGCAGGATATATTCGATGTGCTGAATCAGAAAAATATGCAGCCAAAAATTCTTTATCCAGCAATGCTGTCATTCAAAATAGAAGGAGAGATAAAAAGTTTCCCAGACAAACAAAAAGTAGAGGAGTTCATGACCACCAAACCAGCCCTGCAAGAAACTGTAAGGGGGACTCTCTGACGGGAGAAAAGATGAGGGAAAAAAAAAAAAAAAACCTCAAAGACCAAAAGCAACAAAGACTAGAAAGGACCAGAGAACACCACCAGAAACTTGAACATCTGACTTCGACTCAGGTCATGAACTCACAGATCGTGAGTTTGAGCCCCACGCCATGCTCTGTGCTGACAGCTCATGGAGCCTGCTTTGGATTCTGTGTCTCTTTCTCTCTCTCATTCCCCTGCTTGTGCACACGTATTCTCATTCTCTCTCTCTCTCTCTCTCTGTCTCTCTCTCTCTCTCTCTCCCTCTCCCTCTCTCCCTCTCTCCCTCTCTCCCTCTCCCTCTATCAAAAGTAAATAAGGATTTTTAAAACATTAAAAAAAAAAAAAGAAACACCAACTCTACAGGCAGCAAAATGGCAATAAGTATCTTTCAGTACTTAGTCTAAATGTCGGTGGACTAAATGCTCCAATCAAAAGACATAGGGTAACAGAATGGATAAGAAAACAAGACCCATCTATATGCTGCTTACAAGAGATCCATTTCAGATCTAAAGACACCTTTAGATTGAAAATAAGGGGATGGCGAACCATCTATCATGCTAATGTTCACCAAAAGAAAGCCAGAGAATCTATACTTATATCAGACAATCTAGATTTTAAAATAAAGATTCTAACAAGAGATGAAGAAGGGCATTATATCATAATTAAGGGGTCTGTTGACCAGGAAGACTTAACACAGTTGTAAATATCTGTGACCCCAATGTGAAAGCATCCACATATGTAAATCAGTTAATCACAAATCTAAAGAAACCTAATAAAACCATAACAGTAGGGCATTTCAACACCCCACTTACAGCAATGGAAAGGTCATCTAAAAAGAAAATCAACGAGGAAACCATGGCTTTGAATGACACACTGGACTGGATGGCCTTAACATATATTCAGAGCATTTCATTCTAAAGCAGCAAAATACACATTTTTCTCCAGTGCATATGGAACATTCTCCAGAATAGATCACATACTGGGACATAGATCAACCCTCAACAAGTCCAAAAAATCAAGATCATACCTTGCATATTTTCAGACCCCAACACTATGAAACTCAAAATCAACCACAAGAAAAATTTGGAAAGACCACAAATACTTGGAGACTAAAGAACATCCTGCTTAAGAATGAATGGGCTAACCAATAAGTTAATGAGGAAATTAAAAAGTACATGGAAGCCAATGAAAATGATAACACCACAGCTCCAAACCTCTGGGACTCAGCAAAGATGGTCGTAAGAGGGAAGTATATAGCAATCCAGGCCTTTCTAAAGAAGGAAGAAAGTCTCAGATACACAACCTAAAATCCAAAATATTAGGCCCCATTCTACACTTGCAAAATCTGAAACTCTGGGGTTGGGGCCTAGCAGGTTGTGTTTTAATATGCCTTCAGGTGGATTTAAGCACACTCAAGTTTGAGAACCAGTGTCTTAGAAGATGAATAGTGATGACTGACGAAAACGACACTGCCCTGTGTGATTTAATAAGTTAATTCACCATTCTGAGTGTCGATAATACTATGTTGCAATATTGTGACACTTAGAAATACTGGCAGGGGTTTTTTTCTTTCCTTCCAAGTTTGCAAAATTACAGCAATCAAGTGATGACTAAAAAAATAAGTTTATTTATTTTTGAGAGGGGAGGGGTTTTGAGAGAGGGGCAGAGAGAGAGGGAGAGAGAGAATCCCAAGCAGACTCTGTGCTATTAGTGCAGAGCTAGACATGGGGCTCAATCCCATGAACTGTGAGATCATGACCTGAGCTGAAATCAACCCTACTGAGCCACCCATGGCCCCTAAGCAATGAAGTTTGGAAGTAGTCTCTAAAACCATCAAGAAAATGTTGGATTTTATTCTGTATGTTTTATTTTAAAAGATAGGAAAATATGACAATTATTTGAATTGTCTAATGCATATCAAATAATAAATGGCTAATATTAAAAAATTGCCATTAGGTCCAGTTACCTAAAAAATTTACTTCTGTAAATAGGTGAAGGGGCTTAAGAGTATACTTATGATGAGCACTGAGTAATGTATAGAATTGTTAAATCACTATATTGTACACCTGAAACTAGTATAACACTGTATGTCAACTATACTGGAATTAAAATCAAATAAATAAAAGTTTAAAAACAATAAAGTTAACAAAAGAAGTTACTTTTGTGAAATCATTCCTCTCAGTGAACTTTGACCCTACTTTGTTAATATGAAACACCATTCAGTCTAGCTAGAAGGGATGCAATTACAAATAGTAATTGTATTATAGTATCTCCCACTGTAGATCCCTAAGATGACCTAGGAAATAATTTTATGTGTGTGTACTTGTATGTAATTGTAATCCTTCTACTGAATGATCATTCTAGTGTGACTTACTGTGTTTTTTTTTAACAGTGAATAATCCAGAAGATACAGATTTGTGGTTTTTTGCTTTACCCTTGAATACATTACAAGCTTTTTTATTTGATCAAATTTTAAATAATGTGGATAGAAATACTAGGACAGATGTACATTATTTAAAGAATTTTGACACCTACATTCTTATAGTTTCCGACGGCTAGCCTATGTGACAAGTATCTTGGTCTTCACAATTCTGTTCTCGATTCTTATTATTGCTTTCTACGAAAAGTAAAAAATATAAAAAGAGCTGGTATTACCTTTACTACCCTTTTAATTTACACATTTTTGATACCAGAACATTTTTTAAAGCCTGTATAATTCAGAAATTATTCACATTCTGGTTTTTTTTCTTTAAGTAGTATTGGAGGGGGCAGTTTTAGAAAAATAGTCACGTGAGATGAAGTATGAGAGTAAAGATAAAAATTTACACATTGAAAATGTTTCCTAAATGCCTTCATTTAAGTAATTTGTCATTCTCTAATGGCAGAGAAGACACAGAGTGTTCGCCTAAAATGCAGAGTGTACAAGAGGGGTTTTTGGTTCTCTCTCAGTGCCTTCTGAATGATTTTCTAAATGATTCCTGGTATCTTCCGTCCGATTAATCCAATTCTTGGATTAGTGGCTTTTATATTCCCTTCTATTACTTTCATCTCTCTACTTACTTATAAAGTAGAGAGACTATTAGCATGTTTAGAAGTATGTTTTACTTCAAATTGCAGTAACTTTTAAGTCTCCTAAGACTTTACTTCCTATGGTTTTGTTTTTTGTTTTTTCATTTATTTATTTTAAGAGAGTGCAAGTGGGAGAGGGGCGGAGAGAGAATCCCGAGCAGCCCCCACCCCCTCACCACTGTCAGTGCAGAGCCCAGTGCAGGGCTCGAACCAAGGAACCATGAGATCATGACTTGAGCTAAAACCAAGAGTTGGATACCTTACCAGCTGAGCCACTTAGGAGCCCCTACTTTCTAAAGTTTTTTCACATTAATTTTTATTTAGAAAGGACTGAAGTAATTCTGTATAACAGAAGTAATATAAACATTAAGATCAATCTAAATGAGCCAACTCAGTGCATATTCAGTAATGGTTCCTGTAGCAAGTATAATTATATTTTGTGTGTGTAGAAAAATATAGAATAATTAATACCATAATTTATACTCTGGCAGAGGTCCTGAGATTTATGTCTTAATTTGGCTTTCTTTTGTCATTAGCATACTCTTCTCAGTTTCCAAATGCCACAAAAGTTTTTTACAGTGACTTTTGTTACAGACTCTTCTTTTATCAAAATATGAACATATTCTCAACATTATTATTCGTTTGTATTTGTAAAGTAAAGCTGAATTCCCCACCCACTCCAATGGCAAAAATTAAAGGAGATAGTAACAGTTGTTCATGAGAATGTGGAGAGCCCATATCAAACCCTCATACATTGCTGGCGGGAACACAGAATGATGCAGCTACTTGAAAAACAGTTTGGTAGTTTCTTAAAAAGTTAACATGTATTTACCATGTGACCCAGGAAATTCTACTTCTAGGTTTCCACCTGAGAGGAATGAAAACATTAACGTAACCATGAAAACTTTGGCGCAAATGTTCTTAGCAGCTTTATTCATGATAGCCAGAAACTGTACATAATTTGTGTCCATCAAGTGTGAACAGATAGACAAAATGTGGTATATCCATCAATGGAATATTATTCAGCAGTAAAAAGAAATGAAGTACCAAGGAACCTTGTGCACTGTTGGTAGAAATGTAAATTGGCATAGCCGCTGTGGAGAAACAGTAGGGAGGTTCTTCACAAAATTAAAAATAGAACTACCCTATGACTCAGTAATTCCACTACTGGGTATTTACCCAAAGAAACCGAAGACACTAATTCAAACAGATCTATACACCCCTGTGTTTATTGCAGCTTTACTTACAATAGCTAAGATTCGGAAGTAACCCATGTACCCATCAATATATGAACGGATAAGGAACACACACACACAGAGGCACGTGCACTGGAATACTACCCAACTGTAAAAAGGTTTGAGATCTTGCCATTTGTGACAACATGCATAGGCCTAGTATTATGCTAAGTAAAAGAAGTCAGAGAAAGATGAATACCATATAATTTAACTTATATGTGGAATCCAAAAACAAAACAAACAAAAATCCAGACCCAGAGCACCTCGGTGACTCAGTCAGTCAAGCATCCGATGTCAGCCCAGGTTATGATCTCACAGTTCATGGGTTCAAGCCCCACATTGGGCTCACTGCTGTCAGCACAGAGCCCACTTTGGATCCTCTGTCCCCCTTTCTTTCTGCCCCTACCCCCTCCTTCTCTCTCTCTCTCTCTCTCTCAAAAATAAATAAACATTAAAAAGTATTTAAAAATAGAAACACTCTTAAATACAGAGAACAAAGTGATGGTTGCCAGAGCAGTGAGGGTGGGGAAATGGGTAAAATGGGTGAAAGGGAGTGAGAAGTACGGATTTCCTGATATGGAATAGATAAGTCATGGTTATAAAAGATAGAGCATAGCAAATGTAGTCAATGATATTATAATAGTGTTGTACAGTGATAGATGGTGAGCATACGTTTATGGTGAACACGGCATAATGTTTAGTTATTGAGTCACTATGTTGTACACCTGAAACTAATGTAACATTGTGTGTCAACTACAATTTAAAATTTTTGTATAAAATGGATGAAGTACATGTGGGTGAACCTCAAAACACACTAAATGTAAAAAAGCAAGACACAAGAGACCACATATTGTATGACTTTATATGAAACATAAAAAAAAAAACTACCCTGCAAATCTATAGAGACAGATTGGCACTTGGAGACAGGAAATGAACAAAGATTAAACAGCAAACAGGCATGCAGGGTCTAAGTAGGGTGATGAAAATGCTCCAAAATGACTTATGGTAATGGCTGCACAACATTGTTACCAGCAAATTTACTAAAACCCCTTGAATTGTATACTTGAAATGGTGAATTGTGTGATATGTAAAATATACCTTATATTATCAAATGCATTCTTGCAGTGTGTCAAAAGGATGATACACATGACTAGGAAAGTCTTGTCCCAAAAATATAAGAATGATTGAGTTTCAGGATAATTATCTGTCAAGATAATTATTATATCAATACTTAAAGGAGATAAAGTCATATGATCATGTCAATAGATGTATAAAGGGCATTCAGAAAGAATGGAGAACCATTCTTAGCTTTAAAACAATGACGTAAAATAGGGAGAGATGAAAACAGCCTAAATATAATAAAATTTCTAGATGCTGTAGCGACTTTCATCCTTAATAGTCATATACTAAAATTGTATCAGTTCAAGCCACAAATATGGGTACTCTATTTCACCCTAATTCTTTAGTATTGCTTTGAATGTTTTAACAATTGTAATACTAAAATAAAAATGAAGTAATTGGCATACATATTAGAAATGTCAACTATCCCTGTCTGGTGATGATTATGATAATGATTATTATGCCTAATAACTAGAGTGGTATAAGGGAATTTTGTAAAGTTGTAGGTTATGATATAAGTATACAATAACCAAAAGATTTCTCTCTCCTCTAGCAAAATACATGCAAAATGGAAATTTAAAAATCCATTCCCAATAGCAATAAAAATCAAATATATAATATGTATATTAAATATGTATATTTAATAAAAGAAAGGCATAAGACCTGTCTGAAGAAAGGTATACAACAAATGGAAAGGCTTCCTGAACAGAAAGACTTAATGTCATAAAAATGTAAATGCTTCCAAAATTAATAAATAATTTAATGCAGTTCATAATAGAATTCCAACAGGATCAAGATGGTGAAGGGGAACTAGAGAAATATATCTTAAGTTTATGTGAAAAGTAAACGCTCAAAAACAGTCAAGAAAACTATGAAAATGAACAATGAGGGTATATTTAAATGAAAAAATCAGAATATGTCATAAAGGCACTAAAAAATGGTGGTATCAGAATAGGAATAGACAGATCAATAGAAATGAATGAAGAATCAGGAAACAGGTCTTCTATATTCTGAGATGTATTTTTGAGAATGTAACGTGTCACCAAGGTTCCATTCACTTGGAAATGGAGAGGATGGTTTAATAAATGGTGCTAGTACAGATTGGCCATCAACCTAGAAGGAAATTCAAATATTCCTCAATTCATACTCTATTTAAAAATTAATTTCAAATGGATCAATAGGGAGGTGAATGGAGAAACAAGCACAAAAAGAAAGGAAACACATTTTTTAAAGACAGGATGAAACCATATCTGTGTATTTGCATAAAATTACATAAGCTAAAAAATGGGATTTAGTGAAGCACAAGGGATTTAAATTTAAACTCTTTTAGGATAATCACCATTTAGAGTTCTCTTCCACCTAAGAAACTGGTGAGTTGTTTTTGCTGTTGCTCTTTGGGCACTGTTTAGAGGGGTCAGGTAAACGCAGTCATTAGTCAACTTCTATTTATAATTATTCTTCTTCAGTTAAATTATTTCTAATTGAAAAGGTAAAATGATGTATTTTACAAAATCTAAACAATACAGAAAAGCAGTAAAAAAGATTAAGAAGCGGCAGTTTCCCTACTACCCAGAGATTAGCAGCATTCAGGTTTTAAAATATACCGCTTAGCCTACTCAATTTATGTTTTTCAGTGAAATTTAAAATGTAAATCTTGTAGGTATTACAGATATTTAAAAATAGATGTCCACACTTGGATTTCTTTTCTCAATGAGATCATTCCCATTTGTGAACTATATAGCTTATTCTTTCAATTACTATTTTCAGTGTACATACTCACTATTCTTTTCTAGTTCCTGGCAGATATGGAAAATAATGCTCTTTTCCGAGATGATATAGAATGTCAGAAACTTATTATGGAAGCAATGAAGTACCATTTATTACCAGAAAGACGACCCATGTTACAGAGCCCTCGGACAAAACCTAGAAAGTCCACGGTTGGAACACTATTTGCAGTTGGAGGAATGGATTCAACAAAAGGTATTAAATCATTTTTCATTTGGGGGAAAAGGAGAAAAAAGAACTTTAATTAGTCATACATATGGCCAAAGAGCTTTTTTTAGAGAAATGGCCCTTCCCAGGATTGGAAAAAGACGAGATAAACCCAGCACATCTTGTACCAGAAAGTAAGGAAGTGGTCAGAGAATAATGGAGACAGTCAGGGGACAGAAGAGGTCGTTTGGAGTGGCTACCACTGTCCAGATCTGGGATAATTTCAACATCGAAATAGATAATGAGGATAAAAGGTTATCATTTAGTAAATCAGCAAGTATGCATGAGTTCACTCTGATACAAATAAAAATGGGAGAAAGAAAAGGTTTTCTTCTTTGAATGCCAACTAATAAATATAGAAGGAAAGATGGAGCTGGAAAAAGTACCATTTGGCAACCACCTTAATGATAACTAATTCAGTTAGAATCATCCACAGATGCTTCAGTCAGTAGGTGAAGGTTTGAGAACAGGATAATTAGCCTCCGAGTATCTTCCAACCATTTGCTTAGCAGTTACAAAGGGTGAAAAAGTATCTTTACAGTGGAGAAACCTGGCAGGCAGCACCTTAACCAAATGATGGATGTCTTATTGCCAGTAATGAGACTAATCAGTAGCATGTGCCTCTTATGGGAGACAGTAAGAACTCAGCTGTGTATCTGTAGTTATTCTTGCCAAAAGTGTATAATCCAAATTTAATCATGAGGAAAGAAACAAGCAAATCCAAGTTGAGAGACATTCTACAAAATAACTGGTCTGTCTGTAGTTTTCCAGAATGCTAATGTCTTGAAATACAGAGATCAGGAATTACTCCACATTTCAGGAGGCTGAAGAGATATGACAACTATTATAATGCATCATCTTGAATTTCTTTTGCTATCAAAGAACATAATTGGAACAAATGATAAGATCCAAATGAAGTCTGTAGATTAGATGACAGCATTGTATAATCGTTAATTTCTAGATTTTGATCATTGTATTATGGTTTTATAACAGGGTTTCTTGTTTCGAGGAAGATACACTGAAGTATTTAGGGTACAAGGGCATCATTTCTACAACCTAAACAGTTCAGGAAGAAAAAAATTCTACATACCTGTATATAGTTAAAGCAAATGTAAAACATCAACATTTGGGAAATCTGTACCAAAGGTATCTGGGAATTCTTTGAATTGTTCTTGCAACAGTTTTTACTAATAGTAACAATAATAGTAACAGATACCACATATAGTGCCTACTCAGTGCCAGGTATTGTGCTAGAAGCTTTCTGTGTATTATCTCTCAGTGAACATTGATCTCCCTCTGAATTCCTAGTACTAAGAGCCTGGAATCCCCTGACAACACCTCTCTGACTTACACTACCTCTCGGAGCTCAGTTCATTCATTCTGCTCCTCCCCTCACTCTTTGTGTTCTACCCTCACTGGCCTCCCTGCTCACATAACAAGCCAAACATTATCCCACATCGAGGATATTACATTAGCTCTTCCCTCTCACTGGAATGCTTTGTGCCCTGATGTTGGAATGCCTCGCAGAAATTATTCACTTAGATTTCCAAACATCAGTTTACCAAAGAAGACTTCCATGGCAGTCATTACCGGTTCATCACTTTCCAATATTTGGCCTACCTCTTTCTATCTTGTCCCTCTGCTTATGTTTCTTCATAGCACCTGATCCATTGATTTATCATCTACCTCTTACCCATAAGTAAGCTCTACTTGTTTTTTTTCTCAAGAATATATTGCACAGAGCCTAGATAGATCAGTGCCTTGCACAGAGATAGCATCAATATATATTTGCCAAATGAATGAAGGTTGTCCTTTGCCATCTCTTGAATTATTTGTATGACTTAAGCCCTTGATGCGTTATTCACATCCAAAGACTTCTTTTCCACGTGATATCTTTAAAGAACATAAAAATATGAGCTCTAATGGAAAGTCTTTTATTGTGATTTAACTTTTAGCCTCATGGTAACAGAGATAACTGTAGATACTATCCCACAAACATAATAGAGTACTATGTATTTGTGGAGGCTGAGGTTCTAAATATAGGCTTCATCACTGAAGGCTACAGAAATACATAAATTTAGATAACTATGAGAGTTATAAGACAAATATTTGAAGTTTGTGGAGTGCTCTACAGTCCGGATAATCAACCTGCAAATACTTATTAAATGTCCACTGTATGCTTGGGACTGGTGCTCAGCTTTGTAATCATTACTAGCATTTCTTTCTCTCCATCTTTCCCTCTGTTTTTTCAAGACTTTAACTGTTATTTCAGTATTGCTGATACCCTTATGTTCCTTTTATGCTCATATTTTCAATTTGTATAAAATATCTGTCGGTTGTGCAGCTTTCATCTCAAACTTCGTGTGTTTAAGTCTTCTCTGACCCATGTCTCCCAGACTTGAGGACTCAGAACTGTTTTGTTTTTCAATGGATACCAACTGTGGCTCATTTAAGCAGATAAGGAAGACTGTTGGGAAATGGGCAGGAACTATATCCACTGTACCTTCTTTATAATGCCTGCCTTAGATTTTAAATCCTAGGTTTAAGCATTCATTTTTACCAGCCTTGGGGCAATCCTGGGCCCTAAGCCTCCAAAGACAATGAGGATCACTATCTATCTTTTCAGCTTCATGGTAGATGGGTTCCTGCCTCTCATCAAAGCTCTTGTATACAGTGGAAAATTCCCCTTGCATGAGAAGGAACTCAGATACTAAGTACTTTCTTTTCCATTCCTCCCTCCCTTCCCTCTAAATCTTACCTTCTGATAATCACCAAATATTCTTTCAAAGGGATCTTGTTCTTCTAAATTTCCATTGCTCCTTTCCAGTTCCAGGTAGCCCCCTGTCAGCTTACATCTTTTGACCATGTTCATTTATTTATTTTTCCACCGTCCACATTTATTTATTTATTTTTGGAATATAACACAATTTATTTTTTTTTAACATATGCAGTTATTTTCCATCATTTACAATACAGTAGTTACAATGACACTCCAAACAGAAAAGCAAAGTAAAAAATCAAAACCCCAACTTCTATTTCATGTAATTAGACTTATACAGAAATTAGAAGGTTAAGTAACAACTAGTTAATCACCTAATTTCACAGCTATCTGAAGTGGCAATCGTTATATA
>PISW01011271.1:0-20339 GCA_004023785.1 Mungos mungo | reverse complement strand
TCTTAATACCTTTCCTTAAATTCCACCTCTATACTACAGTATACTTGAGGTCCATGCAAAAAAGTCGCTACCTTTTATGTAGGAAATGGATGATTAAGTCTTTGGTGTTGTAAAAGCAACTTCATTTAAACATAACCACCCCCACCACCAAAAAAAGAAGAGGAAAAAAAAAAAAGTAAAGAAAATAATAAGGGAAAAACCCAAGACACACTTCCTATGGGAAAAAAAAACAGCCATGGCAATAGCGTTCATTGTGTTGTTACTATGTGCAGCATTATGCTAAGCGCTTCACCTGTCATTTTTAATTTCATGTTCATAACAACTCTACAAGATGAATGTCGCTATTGCCCTTGGATGCCTGGACTTAGAAAAGTTAACTACCTTTCCCAGGAGTACACAGCTAATTAGGGATGGAATCAGAATTCAGATCAGGCATTGACACGGGAGACTATGCCTTCTGTTTCATTAATTTTTTTGGTTAATATGCCATTACTCTGCTCAAAAATTACAATAGTCTTTACTTCTTACCACAGAAGACATAAATTCCTCTTTTTAGGTTTGAAGACTTTCTGTAATCTAACCATTACTACTTGACCAACTTCATTTCTGAGTCTTTCCTGGACACCAGTTACTCTTACCTTCTATCTTGGTCTCAACTTATTTTATACCGAATGTCATTATAATGGTGAGCAATTGCATTAATTGGATGGCAGTCTGATCATTGGGCTCCTGGTCCCTTCATGTATCTTAGTGTAGAGCCTAACAAATAAACTGGTAATGTTTCTAGATAACCACTAAGAAAATGTTAGCATGTATTTCTGCTTAGTTTTTTAAAGGCTAATCTTTAAGTATAAGTCAAGGAAGTTCTAAGCTTTCACACAGAATTTTGTAATTATTAGGAATTTGTTATTTGGGGATATTTGTATTTTTTTAAGAATTATGTTTGGTGTTAGGAAAGGAAATTTTGCTTGCCAGTTCATAGGACTATGATACTGCCTAGTGAACTAGAAGTAAAAGAACTTAAAATGAAAGAAATATTCCTTAAATTCATAAGTGAGGAAAGAGGACTACCATTGCCTTTTGAATGGAATGAAGACATTTTTTAAGATAAAATTCAGAGTGATGAATAAAGTATACCATTATATAAAATAATCTGAGTGTATAAATAAAATCTCGTTATAGCTAAAAATTATAAAGATTATTCAAGCTCAAAAAATATTTTTGAACAGCTACTACATATAAGAAACTCTGTTGCTGTGACAAATACAGAGATGGTGGGGCACCTGACTGGCTTGGACAGTAGCGTGTAGCTCTTGATCTCAGGGTTGTGAGTTTGAGCCCCATGTTGGGTGTAGAGGTTACTTAAAATCTTAAACAAAAAAAGAATACAGAGATGGAAAAAGACTTGGAATCTATCCCAGATAACTTAAGAATTTCATAGGTTAAATTAATAAATTAAAAACTATAGTGTATATGTATTATATATATAGTATTCTAAATATATTATTTATATATATAAAATAATATATATAACAAAACTTTCTAAAATTTAGGAGGTTATTATTAGTACTAGTGCTCTGATGAACTAACATAACAGATACTTCAGAATAAATATTTCTTATGGTTTTAATTCTATAAACATAGCTCTGATTGCATACTGTATTAGACACTTAGAATTAAAATAGATTCTAATTGAATTCTTCATAACTGGAAGTTGGATGTTTTTTTAGAGGAGTGGGGCTTTTAAATTTTCTTCTCATTTCATAAAGAAAACAAAAGAGTTCCTGGAATCTTCCAGTTCTTAATAAAAATAAAATGTAGACAGGGCCACGCAATTATCCCCAGAGTTCTCACACTGATAGTTTCCCAAAGTCCATGATCTTCACTTTGGCTCTTGTCCAGGTTGCAGGAGAATGCGTATCCCTTCCTTCCTCTTAGGAAAGCCAGCTCCACATCTGTGCTCTGACCCTGCCCTTTTCTGCTTCCTTAGGAACTCATTGTTGGGTAGGATTCCATCTCTCCTGTATTTTCATCTTGTTTCCTCACAAGTAGATCGTTCCCATGAGCATGTAAGCAAACTCAAGTTTATCCAGCTTTAAAAACAAAATAAAACAAAACCTCTCTCAACTGACTTGAGTCATTCCTATCTCTCTCCTCCCTTTGTGCTGTTTTCTCATTTGTCTAAGTCCCTGTGCCTATTTCTCTGTGTTAGGAAACAGCTATGTCTCCTGTTCTTGTGTGTAACAGCCTTATAAAGAAGAGGTCTTATAGTGCCCTGCAGTGTTAGTGTCCCCTGTTCCCCAGGGCCTGGCACTTCCAAGAGTATCTCCAGTGTGTGCTGCGTGTGCTCTGCTGTTGTGTCCTGGCCACTTTATCCTTCATACCAATTGTCTGCAGAGACACTCTTTGCTTGTTACGGGCAGTGTTTGTATGTAGTGCATTTTAACTAGATGTGCTCTGGTTTGCTTGTGAAAAGAGCCCCGTCACCACTGCCGCTGGAACTGAGGCCTTGCAAAACTCCTTAGTCAGCAGATGCAGTGTTGGCAGGAGTTTGGGCCAGTCTTCTGGAGAAGGGGGTGGGGGGCCCCTGTGCTGGGACAAAGGCAAGTGTGAGTGGGAAGGGCAGTTCCACTGGACTTTGGGGGGTGGTGGTCTTGATGTAAGCAAGGTAGGTGGTGAGTGTTGGCACTGTGCTGGTTCCTGCAGGTGGCCTCGTGCTGAAGGGTGGGGAGAGAGCAAGGGTACCTGCCAGTTTCTTTGTTACTAGACGGGTCTCTCTATGAATGCTGCCTACCTGGGACACTCCAATATAAGCAATTCATCTCTGCACTCTGTGTCTAGGTGCTCTTCAGATCACTGTTTCTATGCTATATGTAAGATATGCTTTTCTCCAAGAGCAGCCCCAATGTCTGTTAAGCTCTTCAAGAGCCAAGCACACTGACTTTTAAAACCCCAGTTTCTAAGCCCCACTGGTTGCAAGAACTCATGAAATTCAGGCCCTCTCATTTTCCAAGCCAATTGCTAAGGGGATTCATTTCCCCATGCAGCCCCCTGTGTGCTAGTTTGTCTCTCACCCTTCTCCAGGACCCCTCCTCACTGCATTGGCCGTGATCCATTTATCTCCCAAGCCATGTCTCCATACTTCCTACCATCTTTGGTGTGGCCTCTTTCCTACCACATCTTTAGATGTGGAGCTTGTTCTGCCAGTCTTCGTCCTGATTTCTGGGGTGTTTAGGATCTGGTAGTTATCTAGTTATATTCATGAGATGAGGCAAGCCTAGGGTCATCCTATTCTGCCACCATCTTCCTTCAGAACTACCTGCTGCAATTTTTTTATTTTGGCTTCCATGACACTAAACCGCCCTGCTTTTCTTCCCACTCCTAGCTGTTACAAATAATTCTTTCTCACCTGACATTTTAAAATAGAGCCGTGTGTATGCCCTGGAGAATAGTAAGAGATGAGGTCAGAGATATAAGCAGGGGCCTGACTGTTTAGGAGCTCAGTGAAATATAATAAAAGTATTATTGTCAGTGCTACTAAAATTATACTTTTATGTATATAAATTCACAAAATACTTAAATGTGGTGACTTTTTTTAATGTGACATCTATATATTACCGTGAAGGAGCAACGAGCATTGAAAAGTATGATCTTCGTACAAATATGTGGACTCCTGTAGCAAATATGAATGGGAGGAGACTACAGTTTGGTGTTGCAGTGTTAGATGACAAACTGTATGTGGTCGGAGGAAGAGATGGACTGAAGACTCTGAACACGGTAGAATGCTACAACCCCAAAACCAAAACCTGGAGTGTGATGCCTCCTATGTCCACCCACAGGCACGGCCTTGGTGAGTATAACCATGCACGTTCATCCGTGATTCCTAACGTAAGGCTTCCACAGCATTTTTACATCCTGTACCAGGCGGAAGAAGACCAATGTGGCAGCTGCTGAGTCAGCAGCAATCAGTCACAGAGCATTCCTTCACTCTTTAACTGAGAAGTAAATCAGGGAAAAGAGGCATAAACATAAATGTAACAGCAACCAGCACAAGTAAAAACATGGATGTTTTAGCATTTTAGTATAACATGATGGGCTGGTAAGTCGCCTTTTAAAATATGTGTTGTTTAAAATATGTATTGGCAATCAGTGTTAATCTAACCTAACTGAAATGCTTATTTAAAAATCTTTAGTATTATTGTTTTTCATCTATATCCCCTGGTTTTTAAGCAGAAATGAGGGGCGCTTGGGTGGCTCAGTCGGTTAGGCATCCAACTTCAGCTTAGGTCATGATCTCACAGTTCATGGGTTTGAGCCCCGCATCAGGCTCTGTGCCTTGAGCCTACTTCAGATTCTGTGTCTCCTTCTCTTTATGCCCCTCTCCTACTTATGCTCTGTTTCTCTCTGTTTCAATAATAAATAAATATTTAAAATTTTTTTAAAAAGCAGGAATGAGTAAAAACCCAGGGAAATCTTGAGCTGTCACAGAGAATATAATGATAGAGACTTTTTATTCTATCATTCAGTAATTCACTAAACTGACATTGGCTCACACTTACTATGTGCCATGCTCTCTGTTCTGTAGGTACGCAAAGATGAAGAAGACTGTCTTTACTCTGAAGGAACTGATAGCTCACTTTGAGGTGATAGAAGATAATTTAGGGTCTTGTATCAGATGATCTATGTTTTCTGATAGGAGAAACAATTGATGAAATAAAAAGAATTGTTCGATGAGTGAAGCAGATGGAAATAAAATTAGATGGGGCTTGAAATGTATCTGTATCACCCAGTTTTTGCTGCGTAACTCCAAAGGTCAGAGGTTTAAAACAACAACCACATATTTAGCTCATGGACCTGTGGGTCCGCTGAACCACTTTTCTGGTCTGAGCTGCCTGCCTTAGATGATTTCTGCTAGGTTTTTTCATGGATCTCTGATGGGCTCACAGGCCAGCGAGGTGATCTAGGATAGCCTCATTCACATGTGTAGTGGTGGGTATATTGGTGTATTGTTGGCCTGGGGAAGAGACAACTGGGCCAGCTGCCCGTGATCATTCACCAGGCTAGCCAGGCCTCTTCCCGTGGTGCCAGTCACAGGGTTTCAAAAGCCGCAAGAGAAGGCAAGCCACGGTGCACCAAAAAGCTTCACGCTTCTGCTTGCATTGTGCTTGCTAGTGTTGCACTGGCCAAAACAAGTCACATGCGCAAACCCAGATCCAAAGAGTAAAGAACAAGACTACGCTTCTTATCTGTGTATGTATATATGTATTTATATTAATATTTATTTGAGTCTAGTTGGCACACAATGTCACATTGGCTCAGGTATACGGCTTAGTGATCTGACACGTTCATACATTATGCTGTGTTCACCGTAAGTATAGCTGCTCTCTGTCCTGTTACACATCCCTATTTCAGTACCATTGACTACATTCCTTATGCTCTGCCTTTTGTTCCTGTGACTTTCTCATTCAGTAACTAGAGGCCTAGATTTCCCTCTCCACCCATTTTTCCCAGCCCTCCATCATCTCCCTTCTGTTTGGCAACCATCAGTTTGTTCTCTGTATTTGTAGTTTTTTTAAAAAATTTTTTTAATGTTTGTTTATTTTTGAGAGAGACAGACAGACTGTGAGCGGGGGAGGGGTAGAGGGAGGGAGACACAGAATCAGAAGCAGGCTCCAGGCTCTGAGCTGTTAGCACAGAGCCCGACACGGGGCTTAAACTCACTAACCTCGAGATCAGGACCTGGGCCAAAGTCGGATATTTAACCAACTGAGCCACCCAGGGGCCCCTGTATTTATAATTCTGACACTGCTCTTTTTTTGTTTATAGATTTCTTAGATTTCATTTATGAGTGGAATCACATGGTATTTGCCTTTCTGAGTTTACTTATTTCACTTAGCCTAATACCCTCTAGGTCCATCCATGTGTCAAATGGGATGATCTCATCATTTTTATGGCTCTGCGTGTGTGTGTGTGTGTGTGTGTGTGTGTGTGTGTGTGTACATACCACATCTTATCCTTCATTTATTGATGGACACTGTTCTTTATGGGAGGAGCTACAGAGTCACATTGAAAATAGGCAGGCATTCAGTGGTAAGACGAATTTGTGACTATATTGTCAATTTATCACAGTTGGAAAAGGTTTCAATTACAATAAAAAATTTGATAGGTCATCATAAAAGATGAATTAAAAGATGGATGAGTAGCAATGAAGGCATAATTCAGTTTAGCTAGCATAGCTTTGTATTACATTTAATTTATGAATGCTGAGCACCAGCGCAGAGGCTGCCCAAAAAAACCAGTACTAGTGATGTAAATTATCTAGGCATGAAGATTGGTGTGATAGTGGATATACCAAAAAAGTCAAAAAAATAAGTGCTTCTACTATTTGTAATTAGGTTTCAGTTAAAGGTGATCTTAAGTTTCAAGTTTGGTAAAATAGTAAAACCAGAGGGTTAGGGGCAAGGTATTGAGAGGGGAGCTAAAAATTATCTATATGAAATTTAATAAAGGCAACTACAAGATATTAATCTTGACTCCATGAAGCTTATTATATAGACACAGAATGGGAAGGTATCTAAAAAGCAGTATGAATGAGACTTATAAACTTGAGTTGACCATAAAATCCAAGGTCAGTAGTGTGATTCAACTGCATACTTTCCCCCATCATGGAGAAAAGAAATTTAATTTTAACTTAAGGTAAAATTTTAGAGTACATAGAATGAGAATGCCCATGATCCAGCTATATTTTGTGCAAATCAGATTGTCCAGAGAATACTGTCTTAATTCGAGGTACCACAGAAGGCTTTATTCAAGCAAGTTCAGAGGAGAATGATCATACAGTTCAAATGTCTTCTTTAAGTTTTTTTTTCAGATCTTTCGTTCAAAATTGGCTTGTTCTTACTAATTTATCATATAATAAATCAATGTTATAAATTTGAACTTATAAAAGAAATTCTTACATAGGAAACACTCCTTTTATCTCTTTTATATGTGAGAATTACCTAAAGATCTCATTTTGAGCGGTTCTGCGGCTAAAATGTATTTTCAAAGATACTGTTTAAGGAGTTGAATTAGATAGACCCATTGTCTTTCCTTCCAGCCCTTTAATTAACTATACACACATATGTATACACATATTAGTGGATATATTTTATATATATTTGGAGCTGTTGTGTGTGTGTGTGTGTGTGTGTGTGTGTGTGTGTGTGTGGTTTGTGCATACTGCTCCCTTAACCTCACCTTCTCTTCTCTCAGATGTCTCTCTGTCTGGTTTCCTAACTTCATGTTTTTGTTCTAATGTCATTTTATCTGAGAGGTCTTCCCTGACCCTCCTTACCCTTTTACTCAGTTCTATTTTTCTTACTACTTATCAATACCTGAAATATATTCTGCCTGTTTCCTGATTAAAATATTGGGTCCATGTTATCTTTTATTAAGTGCTTGGCACTTAATAAAAATTAAATAGATATTTGGTGAGTAAGCGAACAAAGGAATCTGGCTTGTTTCCCTGATGATGAATCACATCCATGATTGTGGTATCATCTCTAACTACAGTAAAATGTCATGAATTTGAATTAATAGGGGGAAAGGAATAAAAATGATTTTTTAAACATATCTTAAATCTGAATTATCTGAATTACTGAAAGATATTTAAAACATTTTTTTATTTATAAGGAGGATTTATTGGGGCTCCTTGATGGCTCAGTTGATTAAGTGTCAGACTTCAGCTCAGGTCATGATCTCCCGGTCTGTGAGTTCAAGCCCTGCATGGGGCTGTGTGCTGACAGCTTGGAGCCTGGAGCCTGCTTTGGGTTCTATGTCTCCCTCTTTCTCTGCCTCACTCACACTCTGTCTCCTTCTATGTCTCAAAAATTAATAAATGTTTAAAACTTTTTTTAAATAAGGAGGATTTATTTTGAAGGTTTTTTTTAAGTTTATGTATTTATTTTGAGAGAGAGAGCACAAGCATGTGAGGGGCAGAGAGAAGGAGAGAGAACCCCAAGCAGGCTCCATGCCATCAGCACAGAGCCAGATGCTAGGCTTGAACTCACCAACCATGAGATCATGACCTGAGCCGAGATCAAGAGTCAGATACTTAATGGACTGAACCACCCAGGTGCCCCTATTTTTTAATTTTTTTAAAATGTTTATTTAGTTTTGAGAGAGGGAGAGAGAAAGAGTGGAAGAGGAGCAGAGGGAGAGGGAGACAGAGGATCTGAAGCAGGCTCTGTGGTGAAGCCGGATGCTTGAACCCAGGAGCTTCAAGATCATGACCTGAGCCAAAGTCAGTTGCTTAACCAACTTAGCCACCCAGGCACCCCAAAAAATCTTTTAAATATGGCAATGTGTGCATCTTGTAGAGTTTTAAATAAGTTTCCACTGTTGGACCTCAAGATACTGCCTCTAAAACTTACAGGACCAGGGGTACCTGGGTGGCTCAGGTGTTTGAGTGACCAACTCTTGATTTTGGCTGAGGTCATCTCACAGTTTGTGGGTTTGAGCCCCACGTCAGGCTCTGCACTGACAGCACAGAGCCTGCTTGGGATTCTTTGTCTCTCTCTCCCTCTGCCCCTGCCCTGCTCATGCGCGCTCTCTCACTCTCTCTCAAAAATAAATAAACATTTAAAAAAATCTTACAAGTCCAGAGCTATAGTGCTATTCCACCCTGCCCGCACCGCCCCCCATGTGCCATCCTACCACCAGGAAGAGCTGTGTGGCAACCAGACATCTTTATTATAAATGTTTCCTTATTAAATTTGCATGTTTAAGGTTCATTGTGCCACCCAAAGCAGTTTACCAATTCAATAAAATCCCTTTCAAAATGCCAATGACATTTTTTCAAAGAAATAGAACACATAATTCTAAAATTTGGATGAAATCACACACAGAAAACAACAGAAAAGCCAAAACAAGCTTGAGGGAGGTCAAAGCAGAGGCATCATGCCCCCTGATTTCAAACTATACTACTACAAAGTTATAGCAATTAAGACATTATTGTTATTTGACTTAAAAAGAGACACAGATCAGTGGACCAGAAATAAACCCATGCAAACGTGCTCAACTTATTTACAGCAAAAGAGCTGAGAATATACAATGGGGAAAGGACAGTCTTCAGTAAGTGGTGCTGGGAAAACCGGATAGTCACACACAAAAGAATGCAAATGGACCATTATCTTACAAAAATAAACTCAAAATGAACTAAAGACTGAAGCATAAGACCTGGAACCATAAAACTCACAGATGCAATCATAGGCAGTGTATTTATATTTCAGTTGAAATGTGACCTCTTAAGTCCTGGCTGTCTTGCTGTCTGCTTGCAGGAGTGGCTGTACTGGAAGGCCCCATGTACGCCGTGGGAGGACACGACGGCTGGAGCTATCTGAATACAGTGGAAAGATGGGACCCCCAGGCTCGTCAGTGGAATTTTGTTGCTACTATGTCCACCCCCAGAAGCACAGTAGGTGTGGCTGTACTAAGTGGAAAGTAAGGAAGTATTTAAAATTCCGTTTAAAACACAACAAACCAAATTTATTAAGCTACATCATCTGACTTAAAAATATTCATAAATAAATCACTAAAGAGAAACACTTTGAGTGATGCAAACTTTTAAAATAAGTCTCAGGGAACCTGGGTGGTTTAGTCGGTTAAGGGTCTGACTTCAGCTCAGGTCATGATCTCACGGTTTGTGGGTTCGAGCCCTGCTCAGGCTCTGTACTGACAGCTCAGAGCCTGGAGCCTGCTTGGCAGTCTGTGTCTCCCTCTCTCTCTACTCCTCCCCTGTGCATGCTGGTCTTTCTCTCTCTCTCTCTCTCTCGAAAATTAAAAAAAAAATTTTTTTAATAGTCTCTTTTTATCACAGTTCTAAATATAAATAACTCAGCAGTATTAGGCTTCCATTCTAGTGTGCAGATATTATAAATTTCAAGTTGTTTTACATGAAGAAATTTTATATAAATATTCAATATAGTAAAAATCTGGTAGTTCATATAATTTTAGAAGTATATAGTTTTAAATTTTTTTTATTTTTGAGAAAGCACAAGTGGGGAAGGAGCAGGGGGGCGGGTATAGAGGATCTGAAACAGGCTCTGCACTGAAAGCAATGAGCCCGATGTGGGGCTTGGACTCAAACTCTGAGATCATGACCTGAGCCAAAGTTGGACGCTCAAGTGACTGAGCCCCCCAGGTGCCCCAAAAGCATATAGTGTTTTAAACATAGTGTAGGCCCTCTCAGTGTTTTTCTAAATAATTCCTTCCATCTCTTCTGACTTATCTTTACTTTTATTTCTTTCTTATCTTGGGGAACTGCTAAAAACTGAAATGGATTTAGCAAGGTACAGTCTTGGCTCTTGCCTGAAGGCACTAAGGTAAACAGATTTGGACAGAGCCGTCACCAATAGCTCTAGGTAACTCAGAGACTAAATACATATCAAAGGCCTTTCTTCCTTAAAATGAAGCTCTATATGGTTATTAAATAAAAGTTATTTGTTGCATACCTTTACTCATTTAAAATGCTTTATTACCACTCCCAGAAGGGGGAAGGAATCTAAGTTAAAATATAGAGACCAAAAATTATTTGTAGAATTGTGTTACTGATTGGTAACAAATCAGTAAACAAAAATGAGAAAATATTAGTAAAATGTTTATACTTTATGACCCAAGGTCTTATTTCCTCAGAACTTATTAGTCATGTCCCACTTTTTAAAATGTATCTGATCTCCACACCCCTCTTCTTCATTTGTTTTAGCTAAAGAAAGAACTTCAAAATTCATCTTTCCTAAGTCTTTGGTAGCAGAGTTACCCACCAAAGAATCGAGTAAATGAGAAAAAAAAGAGAGAAAACTAACAGTATCTTCTTAGTTTTGGCCCTTCAGTTAAAAATTCTGGGATTAGGTCATTGAACTAATTCTCATTCACTGACCTACTTCTTAGCCCTTATTTCTGGCTAGAATTATTTCTTTCTGACGGTACGAAAGAAAAACTGCTTTACCTAAAATCTTATTTCTAGACCTACAGCAGAGTTGACTCCTAGACGTTGAGATGTCTTACCTGCCTCTGTCCACCCCTCTCCGCCTCTCTCTCCTCTGCCCATGCGTATTACACTCCAGTGGAACTCACTTATTGTGAAACATACATTTTGTTTCACCCTCTCATTGTCTTTTAACCCACCCCATCTATCGTAGAGTGTTGTTGCCCTGGGCTCATACCTGCCAATTCAGCATCCTTGAAACTTACTCAACTGTCATCGCTGGAAAACTTTCCTCACTGCCCCCCGCCCCGTAGTAAATTGTCCATTCCATCCTCTGCATTTTCAGTGCATAATTTGTACATGATTGTATTGTAGCAGGTACCACTCGATCGCTGTTATTTACTCATCCATCTCCTATAGGATAGCTTAGTCTTGAGTGACCTGGTCTAACTTTTTGTTCCTTAGACCTCGCATGGCACCTGGAACATAACCTGAAGTGTATGACCTTAGTGAAGAATGTCCTGGTACCACTTAGGTGTCATGGTACTTAATCACAGCTAACCTGTCAACTAGCATTTTTCTAAGCAGCAATATTTTAAAAGATTTTGTTGGTTTCTATTTTTTAAGTTTATTTCTTTATTTTGAGAGAGAGAGAGGGTGTGGGGAGGCAGGGAGAGAGGGAGAGAGAGAATCCCAAGCAGGCTCTGCGCTGACAGCAGGGACTCAGATCCACAAATTGTGAGATCATGACTTGACCCAAAATCAAGAGTCAGAGGCTTGACTGAGCCACCCAGGTGCCCTGCTTTCCATTTTTAGGTACATATCTAGAATCTGGAAAAAATAGAAATCATGTTGTTTTTTAAAAAGATTGAAAAAATTATGCATATTTTCTCTACTACTCCTTTGTGACTTAGAACAAATCATTTCCCTGTGCCTGTTTTTTATCTATATAATGAAAAGCCTAAATTAATTACTATTTTTGTTATTTTGAACTTATTTTACAATGCTTCCTGATGCAAAATATGATTGTTTCTTTAGAGAAGAACTGTTTGAATGTTTTTTATGAGTTACATCCTATATCTTGAAAATGTCAAAATGTTAAAATTTCTCTTTCTACCATGTTTGAGAGAAGAAGCTTTATCTAGAATTCCAGTTGCTCAGGCTACTTTTAAGCCACTGGTTGACAAATATTTTTTGGTGGTAGACTCTCTCTTTCAAATGAAACCTTATAAAAATCTAAATACTTAAGGCAAATTAGAGTTTAAGCCTATAACATCTATTTATTATAAAAATCAATGTAGAAGAACTACTCTGTTTATAAAAACACCCAAATTATTTCTGTGTTTTTGTTGTTGTTGTTGTGCAGTATAAAGAAAAGATTCATAGATCAGTAGCTGAAAATGAGAACAGTTATTTTAACTGATAGAGCCATTTAATTGGAATCTCAGGGAACTTTTCAGTTAAACTGTTAGTGTAGTTTGAAAGCAGTCGATTTTTTTTTTTCTGTTAAATCTCAATGCCCACCAACCCCTTGCATTCTTGAGCATAATTTTAAAAGACAGGCAAGACTAAGTTATTTTAAAGCATACAGTACAATTCGGCACAATTTCACAATTTGATATGTTTATCTTCTTCCTGTAATAGATACTGTCATGGGGAAGAGAGATGAGTTGTGAATCTCTCATAGCCTTTAATTGAGCCAAGTGACATTTTTGAAAATTATTAAAACCTCAATTTTAAATGTACCATTTTTGGGACCTCCTCAAGTCCTCCACAGAATCCTATTCTTAGAAAACAATTTGAAAACTATTGCTTGAGATAATGTTTCTTCAGAAAATGTTATTGATACATGTTAGCCCTTACCATTAGCCTAGTATAAACATTGTTTGGACACTTAAGATCTAAAAATGCCATTTTCCTCAGTTTGTTAAGCGTACAACTCTTGATTTCAGCTCAGGTGAATATTTGTGGTTTGTGAGATGGCGCCCCACATCGGGCTCCATGCGGACAGCCCAGAGCCTGCTTGGGATTCTCTGTCTCCCTCTCTCTGCGCCCCTCCCCTGCTCACATTCACTTGTGCGGTCTCTCTCAAAATAAACACTATTTTAAAAATTAAAAAAAAAATTAAAATGCCACCTTCTAAAAGAATACAGATAGAGATAGAATTTATTTTTCCCCTTAAACATTTACACCACTGTAAGGCACTATTCAAACTATTTTAAATTTGATCACCAGTAATCCTGTGAGGCAGGGTTTAGAGATGTTTTGATGATGAAATTCAGGCAGGTGGAGGTTAAATAACTTGTCCACAGTCAGAGCTAGTAAGTGTTAGGACCAAGATTCAAATTCAGAGAGTTTGGCTCCAGAGTCTACCTCTTAATCCTGAGCTACCGCACTTTTACTAGTCAAGACACATGAGTTCACTGTGAAGAGGGAGTGTGTCTTGAATCCTGTTGTTGGGTGTCTGTGTGTGTGTACATGGTGTTTTAAATTATGAATATTTTCTAATTGTTGATGTCTTCTAATATTCTGTGATCCCATATTCAGACAATTATTCTACAAGTATTAGTTAAAAATGAGAATAGTTTAACATTAAGAACAATAACACCAATAAGCAGTTTTTAAGAGATAAGAAAATTTTTAACAAAGTTTCAAATAAATTTTAATTTCCATTCTATTAATATAAAGTTTACATAGGATAAGATACTGCTATAGCCACATATTTCTATTTAAGATATGATCATCTTTTCATGTAAGAACCAGTTTGAATCAATGATCATCAGGAAAATACAAATCAAAACTACACCTGTCAGAATGGCTAAAATTAATAACACAGGAAACAACAGATACTGGCAAAGATGCAGAGAAAAGGGAACCCTCTTTCACTGTTGGTGGGAATGCAAACTGATGCACCCACTCTGGAAGATAGTATGGAGGTTCCTCAAAAAGTGAAAAACAGAACTGTCCTACAACCCAGCAATTGCAATACTAAATATTTACCCAAAGGCTACAGGAATATGGATTCTAAGGGATACATGCACCCCAATGTTTATAGCAGCATTATCAACAATAGCCAAATTATGGAAAGAGCCCAAATGTCCATCAACTGATGAATGGGTAAAGAAGATGTGGTGTATACACACACACACATATACATTTAAAAATGTATAGTTATGTATTATCAATAATCTAATATGAACTGCCCTAAATTTACTCCCAAGAGACCAAGGATGACTTTTGAAAATCAAGTTCTGATTCCCTCTTCTTAAGTTTTCCAACCCAATTAAAAACTGTCCAATTTAAACACAGAGAAAAAAAATAAATAAATAAACACAGAGAACAAAACAAAGGAAAAACAAATATAGAAACAAACTGCCTATATTAGTATTAAATTCAATTTCACCAGTTTTTGGCATACACATAATCTTAGAAAATGATATTCATTATCAATCAGTATACTTTATTAATTTAAAAGTCTTTTACTCTGAACTTAAAATATATATAAAATATTTTAAGTAGTTGAGCATTTGAATACTTTCAGTAAGCACAAAATCTTGTATTTACTATTCACTTGGGAAGCTCTTTATGGATATTTTCCTAATAGTTTTTTCAAAAGAGTAAAAAATTAAAATTTATCTACTAGGTAACATTTAGGCATTAACATTACCATATTCATTTTCAGCAACTCACAGTCTCCTTCTCTGCAGTAATTTGAATTAATGAAGGATCACTGTTCACATGTAATAAATATTAATTGATACATCACGCTTTCAAGCAATCCTTTTATCCTCCTGTGTCACCGTTACAAGAACATCACAGGTGACTGCTCGCCGCACAACTGCTCATCACTATCACTGTGCCCTGGTTCTGCTTCTGACCCCATATTAGCCTCTTAATCTCCATGAGCCTGTTTCTTCGCCCATGAAACAGGAGTATAAATGGGTTCTCATGGCTTCATTGACATGATTAAATTAATGCGGGTAAAATGTCTAGCCTGTTAGTGTCTTTCTTTTATAACCCAGTCCTATCTTAGCTATTTGAGAGATCAGTGATGGTGTATTTATATACCACATTTTATTTATTCTAAGACACATTTTATACCTCTAAAATTATGATGCATCTTAAAATCAGTGGCAACCTGCCAAACAGATGGCAGCTTTGAAATAGTGGTCATTGCTTTCATGTCAGTTTCTCTTTTTTTAATGTTTATTTATTCATTTTGAGAGAGAGAGAGAGAGAGTGCACATATGAGCAGAGGAGGGGCAGAGAGAGACAGAATCCCAAGCAGGCTCTGTACGATCAGCGCAGAGCCTGACATGGGGCTCGAACCCATGAACCATGAGATCATGACCTGAGCCAAAACCAAAGTCAAATGCTTAACCAACTGAGACACCCACACACCCCTCTTCTTTTTTATACAGAGTGATATCTGTGCGTGTACATGTGTGTGTGTGTGATGTATGTATGTATATATATGTAAAACACACGTCACATAATTGATAGCATATCTTCTTTCTTGATGGCATATAAATTGACAGTATGTCTTATAAACTATGGCACCTTAAGTTCGATGAAATACCATAAGAATAATCTCTTATTAATCATAATGATGACACTGTTTTTTACAGACTGTATGCAGTTGGCGGTCGTGATGGAAGTTCTTGCCTCAAATCAGTAGAATGTTTTGATCCTCATACTAATAAATGGACACTCTGTGCACAAATGTCCAAAAGGAGAGGGGGAGTTGGAGTAACAACCTGGAATGGATTGCTGTATGCTATTGGAGGACACGATGCTCCTGCCTCCAACTTGACCTCCAGACTCTCAGACTGTGTGGAAAGGTAATTTCCTGTGAAGGAAGTTTGTCTGACATTTCCAGAAAAATTCATGACTCTTTAGTGAACATCCACCATACGCAAAGCTGTTCCTTCAGGGCTTCGTAAACACTAGGTTGCCCATCTCTCAGTCTGTCCCTAATGCCCACTCAGGGTCTTCTCTCATCAGATCACTGCCTGCTTACAGTGGACCTTAGAACTAATTATACAAGTTATTAATTGAGTCAAGTGACAAACATTTCTTGTGTACATATTTTGTGCCGGACACCATGCCTGACAAGAAAAGGAAAGGAGGTCGATGAATTTCAGAGAGAAGGAGTAGGGGCTGGAGGCTAAAGAAGAAGTGACAAGGAGAGAACACAACTAGCACATTTTCATACAAAATTAAATAACATGAAATAATAAAAGACTAATAGAGCTTAAAAGGTTAAACAAGTCGTCCAAACTGGCCTCATGAAACTCAAGTGTGGGCTGGGTAAAGAGCCTAACATCAGTGGACCATTTGGACAATAGTTCAGGATCCCATCTGTTACTATTAGTCTAATTTAAGGAATGGAGAGAATTGAATGGATTTGGGAGGCAGAATCAATGGGAACGTTACAAACACTCCAAAGAGAATGGAATATGGTTCATTCAGAAAACTGAAAGGCAGACACTGGCTGGAGAACAAAGAATGCGGGACAGTGTCAGGAAAGAAGGAGGGTCACAGTGTCAGACTAGGGTGGAGGGAGGGACAGACATGTAGAGTCTTTAGGGCCTTATTAAAGAGTCTAGATTTTAAAGAGCAATGGGAAGTTAATAAGGGTGTGTGTGTGTGTGTATTATTGAGTTATACTTGATTGGAAGAAGGATAAAAAGTGAAATGCAGGTTTGAGAGCAATGAGTGCTTTCTATGAAATAAGGTTGGTTTGTTGTCTTTTTGAGAAAGCAGGAGAGTTATACCTGCATTTCCCCTGTATTTGGGGAAAGCAATTCAGACTCTGCTTAGTACATATTATATTCCAGGAAAGAAATGCGGAGCCTTTGTATACTTCACCCTATAAATTACGAGCTCACTGCAGAACCGCACCCAGTAAAAAACTGTCCGTTGATGCAAGAGGTATTACAAGCAATATAGGTCACTGTAGCATGATGTATCTGCTCTTAGACAGACAACTTTGGGCTGTTCTAGTTCATATATCTCATGAAAGGAACACGAAGTTTTGAAAGCAGACAGCTATAATGATGGAGTCTGGACACCATCTTACACAGAGCTTCACGTATTGATTTCCTCAGATTTTCAGCAGACAACCAAAACCCATAAAGCAGTTTTCAATATTTACTTTAGCTCTTCTGGATAGTGTAAGTGTCATGGATTTACTAAATGAAACTATAATATTGTAAGTTAAAAGTTTTCAGGAAAATATTGATTTTTTTTCTAAAAATATGTCCAAATGTGCTTTAGATAGCAGTAATAAGATAAACGGTAGGCTTAAAGCACTAAACTATTTTTATTTTTATTTTTTTGAATGAAAAAACTTTTAATGTTACACATGGAAAGACAAAGTCAATTGAATCAAAAACATGTTCTGAAATAGGCATCTGGGCCCTAAGACTAAAAAGTGAAATATTTAGAAGAATAAATACAAACTAAATTGTTAAGAGTGGCTACCATTTGACTCTGCAATTAAAGTTGTAATAAAATGAGGCTAGCTATCGCTTTTTTATATATTTTGGTATTCTTTGAATTTTTTCTTACAAGAACGTATTCATTCTTTGCTAATAGGAAAAAATTATAATAAATGAACACATCTTTTTTTAAAAATAGTTTATTGTCAAATTGGTTTCCATACAACACCCAGTGCTCTTCCCCACAAGTGCCCTCCTCCATCGCCACCACCTCTTTTCCCTCCTCCCCCTTTCCCTTCAACCCTCAGTTCGTTTTCAGCATTCAATAGTCTTTCAAGTTTTGCATACCTCTCTCTCCCCAACTCTCTTTCCCTCTTCCCCTCCCCCTGGTCCTCCATTAGGTTTCTCCGGTTCTCCTGTTAGACCTATGAGTGCAAACATATGGTATCTGTCCTTCTCTGCCTGACTTATTGCGCTTGGCATGACACCCTCAAGGTCCATCCACTTTCCTACAAATGGCCATATTTCATTCCTTCTCATTGCCATGTAATACTCCATTGTGTATATATACCACATCTTCTTGATCCACTCATCAGGTGATGGACATTTAGGCTTTTTCCATGTTTTGGCTATTGTTGACAGTGCTGCTATGAACATTGGGGTACATGGGCTCCTGTGCATCAGCACTTCTGTATCCCTTGGGTAAATCCCTAGCAGCTATTGCTGGGTCATAAGGGAGTTCTATGGATAGTTTCTTGAGGAGCCTCCACACTGTCCTCCAGAGCGGCTGCACCAGTTTACATTCCCACCAACAATGTAGGAGGGTGCCCGTCTCTCCACACCCTCACCAGCATCTATAGTCTCTTGATTTGTTCATTTTAGCCACTCTGACTGGTGGGAGGTGGTATCTCAGTGTGGTTTTGATTTCTATTTCCCTGATGATGAGTGATGCTGAGCATCGTTTCATGTGCCTGTCGGCCATCTCGATGTCCTCCTTGGAGAAGTGTCTCTTTATGTCTTCTGCCCATTTCTTCACTGGGTTATTTGTTTTTTGGGTGTGGAGTTTGGTGAGTTCCTTGTAGATTTTGGATACTAGCCCTTTATCTGATATGTCATTTGCAACTATCTTTTCCCATTCTGTCGGTTGCCTTTTAGTAAATGAACCCATCTTTAAGATGACATTTATCAAATGCTTACTATGCATTCTCTCATTTAATTTTCAATGCTATGTGGTGAGCAATATTTTTACCAATAAAGAAACTATGATTTAAAGATTTTAAGTAACTTAACAATACCACCTGGCTAGTGATTGGAGGAATAAGGACTTGAGATTGTTCAGCCCAAATCCAAAGCCCATTCTCTAACCACTTTGCTATACTGCCCATCCCAGGTGTTTCTGGATATGCAGATATTCTTTTATGGAGGTGCAATTGTCATATTAGTCTCAGGTATATAACATAATGATTTGTCATTTGTATATATTGAGTAATGATCACAATAAGGCTAGTTAACATCCATCACCATATATAGTTACAAATCATTTCTTGTGATGAGAACTTTTTACTCTTAGCAACTTTCAAATAAAAAGCACAGTATTATTAACTATATCATCATGCTTTATGTTACATCCCATGATTCATGTATTTTATAAATATAGTAATTTGTACCTTCTGATCCCCCTCCCCCATTTCAACCCTCCTTCCCCTATTTCTGGCACCCACCAATGTATGAGCTCAGGGTTTTTTTGGTTTTTTTTTGAATCCACATGTTAAGTGACATGATAGGTATTTGTTTTCTCTGACTTATTTCACTTAGTGTAATGCCTCAAGGTTCATCCATGTTGTTGAAATAGCAAGATTTCATTCTTTTTTATGGCCAAATAATATTCCTGTGTGTGTGTGTGTGTGTGTGTGTGTGTGTGTGTGTGTGTGTGTGTGTGTCTTGGCTACTGTATATAATGCTGCAATGAACATGGGGGTGCATATATCTTTTCAAATTAGTGCTTTCATTTTCTTTGGATAAAAACCCAGAAGTAGAATTACTGGATCATATTATGGTGTTTCTATTTTAAATTTTTTAAGGACTCTCCATATTGTTTTCTATAGCAATCGCACTGACTTACATTCCCACCAACAGTACACAGGCGTTCCCTTTCTTCCACATCCTCACATACACTGGTTATTACCTTTTTGGTAATAGCCATTGTGGTTTTGATTTGCATTTCCCTGATAATTAGTGATGGTAAGCCCCTTTTCATGTACCTATTGGCCATATAGATGTCTTCTTTGGGAAAATGTGTTTTCAAACCCTCTGCTCATTTTTAATTGGTTTATTTGGGTTTTTTGGTTATCGAGTTGTAGGATTCTTATAACTTCTAAATATTAACTTATCAGATACATGATTTGGAAGCATTTTTTTTCTCATTCTGTAGGTTGCCTTTTCATTTTGTTGATGGTTTCCTTTGCTATGCAGAAGCTTCTTAGTTTGATGCGGTCATTTGTGTTTACTTTTACTTTTGTTGCCTTTGCTTTTTGGTATCAAATCCAGAAAATCATTGCCGAGACCAATGTCAAGGATCTTTACCCCCATGTTTTCTTCTAGGAGTTTTATGGTATCGGGTCTTACATGCAAGTCTTTCATCCATAAACTTTTTTTACATAAAAATATTGTAAGGACAATATCAACTCCAGCTCTAAAATTTCCTTTCAGATATGACCCCAAAACAGACATGTGGACCGCGGTGGCGTCTATGAGCATCAGCAGAGACGCAGTAGGGGTCTGTTTACTTGGTGACAAACTGTATGCTGTTGGAGGGTATGATGGACAGACTTACCTGAATACAGTGGAGGCTTATGATCCCCAGACAAATGAGTGGACTCAGGTATGGCATTTCATTTTTCATTATTACACTTCTCCGTTTTTATGAAAAC
>PISW01011270.1:0-41996 GCA_004023785.1 Mungos mungo | reverse complement strand
ACTCGCTCCGGAGCTCCCGCCTCTCACTCCCCTGACCCCGCCCAGCTCCACCTCACAGGCTTACCTGCCGGCGTGCTTGGATCTGCACGCTCTTGAAAGCGATGAGTGGAAACCTGCTGTGTGTGTCTCTTCCTCCCGCACTTCCGACCACACTTCTGTTTCTGAGAAATCACCTCTTTGGGGAGCGCAGCTCTGGGTCTTCGCCTTTGCTCTCGTAACGCGCTCCTGCGTGTGCACATAAGCCCCGCTTCTGTGCCCGTCCACGGCGCACGGACGGACGTCTGGACGGCTCTTCACAAGGCGACGCTACACACAGGCCTTCCGTGCGCACTCCGGTGTGCGTCCTGAGCCGCGTGCTCTGGCGACTTTCTGGGCCGCCGGGCGCTCCACGTGGCATCATAGGCTTGCGCGTGGTCCACAGCAGGTGACCCGGTTTATGCGCCAAGGAGCAACCGTGAGAACGGTACGGCTTTACGTCCTTGCCAAGCTTGATATTTTTATGTTTAATTTTTACCTACATGGTGGGTGTGAAAGCATAAACCGCTGTGGGGGGGGGGGTGAGTTTGCATTTCTCCGTCACTAAGGGTATCGAATGTCATTTTATATGTTTGCTGGCCATTCAAGTCTCTTGTTTAGGAAAGTGCCTGTTTTAAGTCTTTTGAACATTTTTCTGTACATTTTTTGTCCTTTAATTGATTTATAGAAACTCTTTTTAAATTCCGGGCACAGATGTTTTTTCGGTTAGATGGGTTACGAGCCGTCCTCAGCTGGGGGCTCGCTCTTCCGTCCGCGCCGTGTCGCGTGAGCAGTTAGCTTTCCCCGTTCAGTATTCACGACTTCTGTGCGGCCGGTGAGCCCCGTCCCCATCCTGAAGTCACCCACTCACTGTCACGTGATCTTCCCAGACGGGTCTGATTTCGCCTCTACAATTGAGAGCTGAAATAAACCTGCAATTGATTTTTCTGAACGGCGCGAGGCGGTGGGACCGGTCTGTTTTCTTGGTCTGGGCGACCGACCACCCTTGAGCGACTCGTGGAAAAGTCTGGTCTTTCCTCTCTTGATCTGCAACGTAGTGCCGTGCCCCCTCCCCCACATCACGTCTCCAAATCCTGACAAGTCTTGTCTGTGAGAGCTCCTTTCCGCTCCGTAGGGCGTTTTGTTTCTTTTGCAACTTTCTAGGACTTAATTACTTCAGGTTTATAATAATTCTTGACATTGGAGGGTCACATTCTTCCAGAATGTTGGTCTTTTTCAGGAGTATTTTTCTTACTTGTGATTCCTTGGTCTTGTATGTAGATATTAAAACATGAAGCTCTCCAGGTCACACACACACATGCATGTACACACACATGCACGCACAGGCATGCACACGCACACACATACATGCACATACACGCACAGGCATGCACATACACGCACAGGCATGCATACACACATCCGTGTACACACATAAGCATGCACAGGCACACACACGCACACACACAGGCATGCACGAACACACATCCGTGTACACACACAAGCATGCACGTAACGGCACAGACACGCACAGACACGCACACGCACGCACATCCGAGCCTGGGAGCCCTATGGAACCGCATCGTCAATAGATAAATTCGGGAAGAGCCAACCCGATACTGTTGTTCCCAAACACGATCTCTGTCCGTGTAGATTTTCTTCAGTCTCTTAATATAATTTATCACTTTCTCTGCAGAAGTACTGCATACGCTTTATTAGATTCATTTCTGAGTATTTTATATTTCAAGTGTTATTGATGGTAAGTTTTAACTGTTTTTAAAGTATAATTAAATGCGGTGAAATGCAAAAACTTTCAGTGTACATCTCAATGAATTTTCCATGTTTGCACCCATATGACCTCATGCAGGTCAAACACACAACATTTCCATCACTCCGGAAGGTTCCCTCCTGCCTTTCCAACTAACATGCGTGCCCAGAGGTAACAGCTGTCATCAGCTCAATCCGTGAAGATTACTCTGGCTTTTTCTTTTTCTTTTTTAAAAATGTTGTTAAATGTGTATATATTTGTGAGAGAAAGACAGCGTGGAGTTGGGGAGGGGCAGAGAGGGGGAGACACAGAATCCGAAGCAGGCTCCACGCTCTGTCAGCACAGAGCCTGACGCGGGGCTCGAACTCACAAACAGTGCCATCCTGACCTGAGCCGAAGTTGGGATGCTCACCCAGCGGAGCCCCCGAGGCGCCCCAGTTTGTGCTCTTTCGTGTCTGACTTCTTTTGCTCAGGATAGTGTTCTGAGACACATCCATGTTGCTGGATGTATCTGGAGTTTGTTTTAATTCCTGGAAGGGCATTCTATTTATGAGTACACCACGGTTTGCTTATCTAGTCCCCTTGGGTGGGTGTTGGGGATACATGAATACAGCGTCTATACACCTTGAGCCATATTGTTTTGGAGTGTCCGCCTGGGAGCAGTGGCTGGCTGGCTTCCGCGGGGTCAGAAGCAGAGCAGGCATGAACTTGCATGTCCTCCCGGCTTCTACACGCACCTCTCTGGCGGCTCATGGTGTGAAACATCTTTTCCTGGGTTCATTGGCTATGCGGCGACTTCTGTTGTAAAGTTTTATTGGTTAGTCAGGTTTTCGTTAACATGAGCTGTTTATCTTTTTACTAATGAGTAGTTTCAGTCCTTTATATATTATGATCAAAAGTCTTTGTAGATATAGATGCATATAGATGACAAATATTTTCCCCTTGTCTCTCAATTGGCTTTTCACTTTCTTAACAGTATTTTTTAAACAGTGGAGGTTTTTGATTTTGCTTAAATCCGACATATTAGTTGCTAGGTTTGCCGTTAGTGGCTCCCGCATCCGTTCAGGTAACCTTCGCTTGCCCGCGGGCTGGAGGGAGCTGTCTGACATCGCCTTCGAGAGGCGGCAGAGTGCTGGCTTTCCCGCTTAGGTTTATCATCCACCTCAGATTAAATTTTACTCCTGTGGTGCAGCAGGGGGTCAGGGTTGCTTTGTTTCCGCAGCAACAGCCAGCCGCTTCAACACCGTCCATTGAAAAGAATTTCATTTTCTGAAATAAATTCAGCTGGCCATTTGTAAGTCTCTAGATCTTCTGTTTTATTCCATCAATCTGTCTTGGTTTCACCGAAACGCCAAGGCCCTAAGAACTGTTCATTTCATGGTGAGTCTTGAATTCGGGGAGTGTAAATTCTCCTTTTCTTCTCCAAAACGGTTTTGGCAATTTACTCTAGGCCCTTTGTGCTTCCATCTGAATTTTACTTTGGTTTTTAAAAGTTTATTTTTAAGTAATCTCTACACCCAATGTGGGGTTCGAACTCACGACCTCGAGACTAAGAATCACAGACTCTGCTGACTGAACGAGCCGGGCGCCCCTCCATTTAAATTTTGGAATTAGTTAAAAGTCTCCATAAAAATCCGTTTGTCAGTCCTTTTCCCTCCTGTATCGGCTTTTGAGTTAAATGGATACTTTAGAAATTGCAATGCAGATTCTTGATTTATTACAGTCTCTTAGGCACACCATGGTCATAAATGGAGTCTCAAAAGCAGCCGGTGGGGGCAGGGGAGGAGGGGGCACAGGCGGGAGAAGGGGGGGCAAGGGGGAGGAGGAGGGAGGGCGGGGAGGAGGAGCAGGGGGGTTGAGGGAGGGGCAGGCAGGAGTGCTCAGTGTTCAGAAGAGCAGCAGTAAGTGTGACGGCTGACTTTCCCTCGAACTATGGGAGCCAGAAGACAATGGACTGGCATCTTCAAAACGCCTGGAGAAGAAAAGTGCCGATGTAGAAGCCTATAACCAGGGGAAATAGTTTCACAAATTGAGAGAAAATAAAGAAGTCTTCATACAAGAAAAGGGAGGCGTAAAGAGTTTATCACCAGTGCTCATCCTCTAGGAGAAACGGTAGGACAGTGCAGGAGAGAGCAAGCGTCATGGCAACGGGAACACAAAGGTGCGGGCGAAACGGGAGCTGCACTGTTGTTGCTCGTGCTCACGGGCTCCGCCTTTAGTGTCGGATGCATCGCTTTTGTGTAACTTAGAATTAGATTTCTAGAAACATGACATGGTCGTCTTGATCTTTTAATGGAGTTGTCAGTGGATTTATTGCTGTCCTTAATTTCATATTTATCTTGCCGCTTCTGTTTTTTCTTCTGTCTTCTACTCCCGTCCTCTTGTTGAATGATTTTACTTCATTTTTCCCTTTGTAGTTACATGCGCTTCTCTACCGTTGGCGGCTCCCTGCACATTTTAACATGCATGGAGCTCGCCAAAATTCAGAGTCAAGCAGTATACATGTCCTACTTTCAAACAACGAAGACGTAACACACTGCTTCACACCAATTCTCACTTTCCGACTCTTCTATTATTTCCATTTTTAAAACTGCGGGAGGCATCTTTGTTGTTCTGCACAGCACTGGCCGTATGTGTGCTACTCCCTCCGGCCATTGCGGCTCCTCCCACATCGCCTCCCGCCTGAGTTGACTGTCACTCAGCCTAACATACATCCTCCGACTTTCCTTTACGGAAAATTTGTTGATAGAGAAATGTTCACTTGTCTACCAAGGCTGTTATATTTCCCTTATTCTTGAAAGGTATTTTCTTTTAGTACACACATTCAAGGTCCATTTGCGGGGGGGGGGCAAGAAAGTAGGATTCCGCTCTCTTCTGATTCCCACTGTTGATGTTGATGAAGTAGGTGTCACTCCTTGTGGGAAACCTGTCTCCTGTACTACTTCTAAGATCTTCTCTTACGCTTTGGGGATCTGCATTTTCCCTTATATGCCTCTGGGTGTAGCGTGGTTTTTAACTTTATGCTTTGGATTTAAAGGGCTTGATGAACATGAAGACTAATGTCTTCCATCGGTTCCTGGAACTCTTGCCATGTTTTGACCAGGAGGCGCCTCGTCTCCCTCTGGTTAGATGTGACTTAAGTCTTCTCCCTCGATTCCTACGATTCTCATCTCCCTTTTAGGTCATACGCTTTTTTTTCTTTCTGTGCTCCCTTTAGGGTAATTTTACAGCTCATTTCCCAGTTTATTAATCCTCGCTTTAGTTGTGTCTAATCTGTGGTTAAACCCATCCAGTGAGTTTTCAATTTCTGTCGAAATGACTTTTAGTTTTGGTGATTACATTTGGGTTTTTATAAAATCTTCCCAGTCATTTGTTTGCCATACTCTCTCCTTTCCCTTATTTTAATTTCCTCATTTACTTCTTTAAACATATTGAACACACTTGTATATTCTTCCCTAATGCTTCCAATCTGTGCAATTCTTCTAGTATCTGTGTTTGGTTTTCTGGTTTCTGTTGGGTCTTGCTCCTGGGGCCATGTTTCCTCATGTCGAACAGGATGTTGCCTACAGACCCAAACCCCCTGAAGGGCGTTGCTTGAGGGAACTTCTTTGAGACCTCACGTGATGGTGAGTTTCCTCGCAGGGGCTTTTACACACTTCTCTCGAGTACTTCAAGGTGCTGCCAGTCCGTGGCCACTGTAGTCTGAAGTTTCAAGGTGAACGGTCTTTGGACCACCCAGGTAGTCTTAACTTGGGCTGCAAACCGTGCGAGCGCTGGCTTGTGGCTCTGAATTCTCTGGAAGAATTTTTTTCTCCACTCAGTGCCAACTTCATCATAAATGGGGTTTCGACTGCCCAAGGGCATGTTGGGTGTGTCCAATCACACTGATGTGTATCCTCTGGGGTCCCAGCGGTGGACTCTCTCGGAATCTCCCCCTCGGGCAGGCTGGGGCTGTCCCCTGGTTCCTGGGAGGCCGTGAACACAGAGGCTGACGCCCACCTGATGTCGTTGTGGGGAAGGCCGGCTCTGGAGCCCAGGTTCCTGCTCCTATGGGGTTATTTTGCCCCCGGGACAGAGGGGAGGGATCCCTCTTTTCCTTGCCCTAGCAAGAAAGGGAACTTTGATGAAATGATTTTAAAATTAATCTCAAAGAATAAACAGGAGAGACTAGTAACCGAGGCCTTTTGGAGAAAATACTAGTGAGTCATGATGTTCACTGTTCTGCGCTGTGTTGGTGGGGCTGGGCTCAGGGCGCCCCGTGGCTGTGGACACCGTACACTGGGCGTGTCCTGGGGGCGTGTCTGGGGGCGGTCCGGGGGCGTGTCCAGAAGGCACCCGCATCTGGACCAGTGGACGGAGTGAAGATGGTCGGTTGGCCTCCCAAACGTCTCCTGCCCTCGGACACCAGCGTGCCCGGGGCTCAGACCTTCGGACCCACCCTGGGGCTCACACCGTCAACCCCCCGCTTCCCAGGCCTCAGAACCCGGCCTGGGCCTGGGCTCCACCACTGGCTCCCCTCACTCTCCGTCTTGAAGGAAGATCCTGGAATTTCTCAGCCTCCATATTGTGTGAGTCAATTTCTAGAATAAAGCTGCTCTTACTCCTGTCTGCATGAGCAGGGGAGGGGCAGAGAGAGAGGGGGACAGAGGATGCCAGGCAGGCTCCAGGCTCCAAGCTGCCAGCCCAGAGCCCGACCTCATGAACTGCATGAGATCATGACCTGAGCTGAAGTCGAACACTCAACAATTGACCCACCCGGTGCCCAAACCTTCAGCACTTTTAAATATGTGGCCCCCACTCGTTCGTCACAACTAGAGATCAGTTAAATGAGTAGAAGTCTATAAATGGGGCTTTTCAAGTCAGTAGGACAGAAAAATTCTCCCACACGCCGCCAATGCTTGGGTAATCAGTGGGTCTTCCAGAACAGTGGCCGTTAGTTTCTATTACGCAGCCTCCAGGTAGGAAAGACATTTGTAAGCGGAAAAGGCAAAAACTGGAGACATAAAAGAAAATTTTTAACTATTTCAATTTCTATTCATAACAGACTTGATGAACCAAAGTAAAAAAAAAAAAACAGGAAAAGTACATGGAAATTATGAGACACAAAGATTTGCATCCCTCGCCTTTGAAGAACTTTACAGATTAATAAAGCACACACTTCACAAGACACCTGAGCAGAAAACAGACGTGAAACCGACGTCCGAGGTCACTGGTCGTCAAAGAGACGTTCGCTGAGGAGTATCACGTCTAGACTCACCCAGGTTTTTCAGGGATAATCCTCGCTGCCGGGAGCTGGGCATTCCCTACGCCGGGGCAAACTGACTCGTGATTTCCAGAGGACAGTTTGGCATTTTGTACTAAGAGCTATAAAAGCATTTCAACACTTTGACCTCACAATTCCCCCTGGTCGAATGGCGTCCCGGGTTGGTGGCCGTAGGCAGAGACACAACATGGTCCTGCTGCGCAGCGATCAGAACCCACAAAATCAAGGCCACAAACAGAAAGGAGCTGACTATGCCACAGAATGTCCGGAGAATAGGCCACGTGGAGAATCAAGTACTAAAAGTGACGCTGTGCACAGAGGAGCAGAAGCAGGAAGTTCCACAGAGCGAAGACAGTCTTTCCACAGCCGGACGCCCACGTGCGAAACGACGAATCAGGACGCAGACGTTACACCCTTCACAACAGTAACTCAAAACGGACCACAGACCTCATGTAAAAGGCAAACCTATAAACCTCCTGGAAGAGGTGACCTTGGGTGTGGCGAGGACTTTTCAGACACAACACCGGAGGCATGACCCGTGGAAGAAAGAGTTGGGAAGCTGGATTCCATTTCGATGAGAACCTTCTGCTCCGGGAAAGACAAGGTCACCAGAATGACCCGTGAAGCCACAGATGTGGAGAAAATGTTCGCAGAAGACACAGCTGCCAAGGACTGTGAGCCTCAATATGCAAAGACCTCCTAAAACCCAACAATCAGAAAATGAACCACCTGATTAAAAATCGGGAAGATCGAGGGGCGCCTGGGGGCTCAGGCGGTTAAGCGGCTGACTCCGGCTCAGGTCATGATCTCACAGTTCGTGGGTTCGAGCCCCGCATCAGGCTCTGTGCTGACAGCTCAGAGCATGGAGCCTGCTTCAGATCCTGTGACTCCTGTGTCTGACCCTTCCCTGCTCACGCTGTCTCTCTCTCAAAAGTAAATAAAAACATTTAAAACAAGTTTTTTTAATCAGGAGGATCGTTAATAATATGGTGATGACTGTGTGCGGTGACAGAGGGCAGGAGCTCTGTCGTGGTGGCCCCGTCACGGTGTAGAAGAAGTGTGGAGTCACTGTGCCGGGCGCCCACAACCACTGTAATATTGTGCGTCAACTCCACTTCAGTTAAAATGAATGAGCAAGAGACGTGAGCAGACAGCCCAGCAAAGAAGACAGACAGGTGGAGAGGAAGCCCGTGAACGGACGCTCCCCGTCCCATGTCATCGGGGGAGACACAGCGCAGCGAGGTGCCGCCGCGCACGCGGGGGGACTGCCGGGCCTGGGGCACCGGCGCCAAGCGCCGGGAACAGCAGGAATCGCCCTTCGCTGCTGGGGGACTGCAGGACAGCGCAGTCAGCTCTGGAAGGCGCTCGGGGGCAGTGTCCCACGAAGCGAGGCGCCTGCTTGCCACGCCGTCCAGCAGCCAGGCTCCTCGGTATTTTTCCAGAGGAGCTGAAAACTGAACGCCGCACGGCACCCTGCAGCACGCGGGTGTCTGCAGCAGCCTTTTCCGTAACACCCGGCGCCGTGAAGCGACCAAGACGCCCTCCGTAAGGTGAGCGGAGAAAGGGTGGCCCGTCCAGACGGCGAGGCGGCGCTCAGCACTGAAAAGACCGTGAGTATAGACCATGAGACACTTGGAGGAAACTTAAATGCATACGGAGTGACAGAGCCAATGGGAAAGGGCTGCAGGATTCCAATTCTATGACATTCTGGAAAAGACAGAGCTGTGGCAACAGTAAAAGGATCAGTGTTGCCAGGGGCTGAGGAGACAGAGGAATAAACAAGCAGAGAACAGGGGAGTTTAGGACGGTGGCGCCACCGTGCATGACAGCATAGGGTGGGTGCGTGTCCCTCCGTGTGCGTCCAGACCCACAGACCGTGCGCACCAAGGTGAGCCCGATGCGCAGCCGGGCGGAGGCGTGAGTCAGGGCGCGCTCATCCACGGCCACTAGCGCACCGCGCTGGGGCCCGGGGGGCGGGCTCGGGGGGCAGGAAATCTCTGTGCTCCCCACGCAGCTCTGCCCCGAACCTAAGACCATCCTGAAAAATACGTGTCATTCACTAGAAAAATAAAATGAACTCGGGCTTCGAGGACTACCCCGCTGCTGAGAAAACACCCACGCTGTCCCGTGAAATCACAGGGGTGGACCCGAGCCGCGGATGGGCCGGGTGACGGTGCCGCCCGCCAGCCTGGACCGGTGTCGGGCCGGGCGCCCAGCAGCGAGGATCCCGTTCCGGAAGCGCGTGAGCAGGAGCGCAAAGGCAGAGATCATGTCTTGGGGAACCGGGGTGGGCACACGTCGGCGGACTCGGAGCCCCAAGATTCACTCGGTCCACACGCTTGTGCCCAGCGCCCTGGACAGCCGCCCAGCTGTCTCTACCACGAGGCACCAGTGGAGAAAAGCGGGCAGTGAGCCCCCAATAAAACTCCTCATCCAGGGGGCCTGGAGGCTGTGAAGTGGGGTCCCCTGCCTGCGCTTCCCCTGCTCGGGTGCGGATGCTGACCCGGTGCGAACCCACAGCCGACATCCGGGTGCACGAACCAGACCGCAGGGGAGCCCAGGGTGGAGGCCCTGAGGGTCTCTCTGGGGCGGACCGCCCTGAGCCCCCCAGCCTTCACACCCACCTGCCCCCAGGGCAGCTCTTCCCTATGGTTCCTCTGGTCGGTCCCCTCCCCGCCTCTGCGTGCTGCCGCAGTGGGTCCCACAGTGGCTCCAGGGCCTGCTCAGGGGCAGGGGGCCTGCTCGGGGGCAGGGGGATGCCCACGCAGATAAAAAGCTCCGGGAGAAATCAAACAGGCGGCCAGGGGCCCCTCATCTCTGCAGTGACAGGCGAGCCCCTGGCTGGGGTGGCAGTGGGGTCCCAGCTGGGCTGGGGGCAGAGCCCCTCTCCTCCCGCCAGAAAGGACAGTGACAGCGCACGCGGAGGAGACCAAGACCGTGGTCCTGGCCAGCAAATAGCACTGTTCCAGGCTGTGCGCTGTCCCGCGGTCCCGACTGGGACCGGGCTCATCCAGGAAGATCAGTCTACACCACGTTCCCGCCGAGGCTCCGGAGTCACTCAGGCTGTGGGCCATCACCTCCTCCCCCACTGGGGACAGTGCCTCATCCAGGAGGAATGCGGGGCCTGTGTTCCCAGCCTCTTTTTCCAGCCGTCCCCCAAGGTGGGAGCCGGGGAGCCTCTCAGAGGCACAGATGATGCCTCCGCGCTGGGGTTTCAGAAATTCCGCGAGATGGTCTGGGACGTGAATCATGCTTCGGGTTTGGAAAAAGTTGCAGAATCGAAGCCGAGGGAGGTTTGGGGCCGCCCGGACGTGGTGGTGGGCTCGGGGGCCGTCCTGGAGGCTGGCCAGCGCCGGTCCTCTCCGCTCTGCTGGGGCGAGGGGGGGCCGCCCGGCGGGGCTGCACACCTTTCCCAGAAGTTCTGGGTCCGTCCGGGTAACTGTCTCCAACCTCGGGCCCAGCACTGCCTCCTGGGCTCCACAACCCCAAACCATTTCCAGAGCTGTCCTGAAAGTCTCAGAATAGAGCTGCTTCTGCAGGCACACCAGATCCCTGCGCCAGATTAGCACATGGAACCTTCTAGATGTCGGCAAGAGGCCAGGAGACAGGGGAGTCTCCTTCCCAAACAGTCAGGGTGTCCCGATGATGATCCGGGTGCAGGCAGGCTGGCCCTGGAGACATGAAGGGCCATGGTTCCCTCTTATAAACAGAGAAACTGAGGCCCAAACAGGGAAAAGGACCCCTCCCCTGAACACTGCGCAACATACACCACGTGACACGGTCTGCTCCAGAAATTTCCATCAGTAGGTTTACTCCTTAAGGACCATCTGAAGACATGGATGCATTTTCAGTTTTACAGCCAAACGTACAAGAATTTGCAGGGGACGATTCACCTCTGCAGAGTCACTCGCCTGCCACGCAGGCCTTCCCATCCTGCTCTCTGGCGTGGCTGGGGCGCGGCCTCTAGGCACACGTTTCCAGAAGGACGGGATGCCCGTGGGAGCGTGCCCTCCTGTAAAAGTGGCAGCTCTCTGGGCAGGGAGCTGAGGACTCCGGCATCTGACGTCCAGCCTCGTGCCCTGTGGCCCCTGATGGCATTCCTGGTCGCAGAGACACACGGACACCGCTGATTTCTGTGCCTTGGTGAACACACGCTCCCCCCCCCCCCCGTGGGGACTGAACTGTCAGAAGGAGCCTGGATATTTCCCACGAGAAATGAGGGACAGACCAGCCCAGACCGCCCGTGGCTCCCGGGGTCCTGCTCTGTGCCAAGAGCCAGGCTCGGGTCAGACAGCCTGGACTTTGTTCTGTCGCTAATTGGGCTTGTGACCTTGAGAAGCCACCCACCGTCCCCAGACACGCTCCACTGCTTTCTAATCAGGACAGAACGTTTCCGCCCGCATCTGTTAGCACAGGCTCGGGGATACGCCCAGAAACAGAAGTCCCCGCCATCTCTCTGGACTAAATCAAGAAGGAAGCCTCCCTCCGGCTCACTCACTACCCTGCTCAGTGGGTCCTGACCCCTTCAAGCCGTGACCCAGGCAGCCGCTGGCTCCGCCCCCGAATACCGCCCTTTCCAGGGCAGGGACACGGCCTTGTGTGCTGCCTCTGCCCAGAAGGGCATCAGCACGTGCCCTGGCGATGGAGTGCGTGTGCGGGTGCATCACCAGCCAGGTGCCCCAGATGGCTACCAACTGATCCCTCGGCAGGCCCCACCCCACAGCCACCTTCCATCCGGAGCTGGGAGATCCTGGAAGATGAGGGATGGATCCCTGTGCACGGTGGGGCCCCAGGGAGAGGGCGGGGTGGCAGCTGGGGCCAGCGCCCGTGTGAGGGTCCCCTCCTGTCCCCTGCTGTCCCCTGCGCTGCGGGAGTGCCCCGGACCGTCCCTTGGGAAGGAAGCCCGCAGCCTGGCGCGGGTGGGACTGGCCGTTTCTAAATCCTGGCTCCTTCCATCTTTAGATCACAAATCCTCATCGAAGCTCAAGATGTAACGGAACTCAGGTGGGGGCGTGGCTTCCCGGAGCGAGCCCAGCAGCGGAGGGGACACCGCAGGCGGCCGGCTGACACCCCACGGCTCCGCGTCCGTGTTCTCTCTCCCTGCGTGTGCGCGTGCCTGTGCGCCTGTGCATACGTGTGGGGGGTGCGTGTACATAGTGTGTGTGTGAGTGTGCCTGCACATGTGTGCCTGAACATGAGTGTGTGCATGGGTCTGAGTGTGAGTGCACGTGTGAGTCTGCATGTGCCTGAGTGTGTCTCTGTCTCTTCTTGAGTGTCTCTCACTGTGTCTCTGTCTCTCCCCGTCTCTCACTGTCTCTCTGCATCTGTCTCTCCTCTGTCTCTCACTCTGTCTCTGTCTCTGCCCGTCTCTGCCCCGCCCGCTCCCTTCCGTTGTCTCTCAAGCCAGACGACAGCATGATGTAACTCGCAGCCCAAGCAGCCAACTTGGGGCCGGAGAATCCACATGTTTCAGGAGTTGGAGGGAAGAGCTACACGCTCTTCCTCCCGGGAACGGGGCAGACGAGCCCTACCTGGGCCTCCACCCTCTGCCAGGAGCGGGGAGACCCCAGACACCCAAGCCGGCGCCCCGGAGGCCCCCGCCCCCGCTCACGGAAGCCGGCGCCCGGAGCCCGCGGGTCCCCCCCCCCCCCCCCCCCCCCCCCGGGAACAAGCTGGCCGGCGGCCGCGGAGCCGGGACTAATGACAATCGCAGGCTCGCGCTGGCACAGCGCTCCGGGCGGCAGGCAGGACCAGCGGCCCGTCCAGGCCGTCGTGTTCGCTGGGCCGCCGCCCGGCTCTGGAGCCTGGGATCCAGCCGGTCGAAGGCCAGAAAACGCGCACGCGCTTTAGGGCGCCCCGGGGAGGGGGGAGGCGTCTGACCACGCTCAGCTCGTGATCTCGCGGTGCCTGAGTTCGAGCCCCGCGTCGGGCTCTGCGCGGCAGTGCAGCGTCGGCTTGGGTCCGCTCTCCCCTTCTCTCCGCCCCTTCCCCACTTGCTCTCACTCTCTCTCTCTCAAAATAAATAAACTTTAGAGAAGAAAGAAACAAACAAAGGAAACATACGTTCCTTTTGGTCTCGGGTTTGTGTGAAGAGTTTTCGAGGCGGAGAAGTTTGAAGAGGCGAGGGGAGAGGGGAGTCCGCTCCCGCACGGGGTGCCCATCAGTACACGCAGGCGCCTCTCCCGAAGCCGAGGCCAGGGGAAGCCAGAGACAGGGGGAGACTGGCCCGTGTGAGTCCAGGCCGGGTCCTCGGGCGCCACCATGAGGGGCGCGTCCCCTGCCTGTCCCAGAGCGCCGAGCACAAGGGCTGGGGGCAGGGGCGTCCCTGGGGCAAGGCGGGGACTCACTCTCCGCTCCTCTAAAGACAGACAGAACTTCTGCACAGCGAGACCCAGATGACAGAGGCTGGACCCATCTGACGGGTGGGGACACTGAGACACTCTGGGGGCCGACCTGCACACTGCTCCAGTTCTGTCCGGTTTCCCCACTCTTAGTCTAGAACTTTCTCTCCAAACCTTAGCCGTCTGGGGAAAGGGGCAACGGGTGGTGGCACAGGTGCGCAGCCTCCCTCAGGGCGTGGAGACAAGGGGGCAGCACGGCGGCCACCCCATCGTCCGCTCGGGCTGTGGCTGCAGGACGCCATGGCCCGGGCAGCCTGCCCCACAGCACTCCTGCTTCTGGAGGCCGAGGCCTGAGATCGGCCGCCCGCAGACTTGGTGCCTGGTGAGAGCCCTCCTCCGGCGGGTAGACGACCAGCTCCGCCCTGTGCTCTCACTCGGGGGAGGGGGGGGAGCCCCGTATGAGGACACCCTCTGACCACACCCCCATCACCACCTCACCTAAACGTGGTCACCTCCCAAAGGCCCCCGAGTACCATCACATGGAGGGTGAGGGCTTCAACGCATGAAACCCAGAGTGACCCATTCGGTCCATAGAGCTCCCAGTACTGGCTCCCCAGTACTCCTGGAGGGAAATGGGAAGATTCAACAGGGTCACCCCTGAAGAGGTTCAGACTGTCACTGTAAACTCACCATATGGGAGGGAAAGGAGGGCGGAGGGAGAGAGGGAAAGGAGGGAAGAGAGGGAGGAAGGGAGGGAAGGGGGAAGGGAGGAGGGCGGGAGGAGCAGGGGGAGGCCCTGCCCAGGCTCCCTCTCCGAGCCTGGCCCGGCTTGATGGAGGGCGTGTGGAGCCCGCCGGGGCTTCACAGTTGAGCCGGGAGCCGCCGGGCAGACAGCACTCGGGGTAGCACAGAGGGAAACAGGATTGCGAGGAGCAGTGGTGGGGGTCCCAGCGGGCGAGCCAGGGCGTGGAGGGGCGAGCACGTCTCCCCGGGGCCTCCCGGGGAAAGCAAACGTGGGAGACGGGGACAGGGACAGGCCTTGCCTCGCATGCGGGGGTCCACGGGCAGCCCAGCCTCCCCCAGCCCCGGGGGCGGACGGAGGAGAGAAGCCCCGGGGGGCCCAGCAGACTCCAGGAGGGGCTTCCAGAACCAGAGGCCGCTAGGCCGGCACCCCGCCCAGCGCCTCCCCGTGGGGCCCCCGGCGGCCCCGAGCCCTGGGCTGCGCCGCACAGCGTGGCCCGAGCCTGGGAACCCGAGGGGGCCTCGCGGCCGGGCCCGGCGGGCGGGGGATGTTTGCACAGTGAGTCAGCGCAGATGTGGGGCTCTCTCTGCACACTGTCCACGAAGACAGGAGAGCGGGCCTGGCCGCGGCCGCCTCCGCTCCCTCCCGCCAGAGGGAGGCCCCGGGAGGGGGCAGGGAGGGCCCGCCGCAGACAAAGGCCGCGGAATCGCACCGCCCGTGGCCGTGGCCCAGGGCCAGGCTGAATTAGTGAGCATCTGAAATGAAGAAAGTTGTGTTCTGTGCTGAGAACCGAGTCTGTCTGAACAGCGGCCGCAGATTAGGGGCCGAGGACCTCCGCCAGCCTGGCGTCTCGCTCGCCTGCCTTGCGGAGCAGATATAAATAACCCGCTTTCAGAACGGGGCTGCGGCAGGCGAAGGTCACAATTAAGGGGCCCGGAAGTCAGCGTCCGGGTAGCGGGCACCCTGTGATCTCGGGGTCACCGGGCAGCTCTGCGGTCAAGACGGGCGCAGGGCGTGAGCGGAGGCCGGGGCTCGGAGCGGCTCGGCCGGGAGCCCCGGGGGCCGCGCACCTCGCTCGGGGCTTCGGAGACGCGTCGCCAACAGCGCTCTCCTCACACCGGCTGCACCGTTTTACGAATTAAAAAAAAACACTCCAATTCTCCTGTGGCTAATTCATTCCAGAAGGGACCAGACTGAATATCGCTACTGTAAATAGATTTCTTCATTATCCTGGGGCATTTTTTGGCCAAAAGACTAAGGAAAAAACCGGGCAGGAGTCAGTAAGCGTCTGGGCTCCCAGCAGGCCCCGCAGGGGTGTGGGCGGGCGGCCCCAGGGGCTGGAGCCTCGGCGCGTTCCCACATGGACGTGCCTCTGGTCCCCACTGGGGACGAGGCCCCGACGCCCTGAGGGCCAAGCTGGGTGGCATTTCACCGTCCACCCAGGATTCATTTGACGGAGGGGACCCAGTGATGACAGGGAGAAATCCGTGATGCCGAGGAAGAGTTGGTTACTCACGGTTTTCAAGAGGAGAGGCCACGCCACACCACACGGGCCACGTGGCAAAGCCCCAGACTTGGGCCGGAGGCAGACGGCCCCGGAGAGCGCAGCCCAGAGCTGCGTTGTGGGTTCCCCAGGGAAGGAACGGGCGAGGCCCGGGGCACGAGTCACAGTAGCAGCTCGGCACCAGTGCGTCTCAGTGACCCCAGCCGTCCGGGCCCTGGCCGGGGTGACTTCGGGCAGGGGGAGCGCTGGCCTGGGGGTGAGAGCTGGCTAGGGAGGTGGCCAGGCTGTGGGCTCTGGACTGGGTGCTCCGATTATGAAAGGTGTGTTTGCAAGAGAGATGTTTGCTGTCCCCCCCCCACCCCCGGGAAGGACAATCTCTCCCCAGCCGGCAAGGCCACCCGAGATGTGAAGGCATCATAAAGTGGGGAAAATAAAAAGTGTAACTGATACAGGCAGACGACGCTTCTCCGGCCAGAGCATCTGCATGGCGGCCCCACCCTGCAGCTCTGGCCCTGGGGTCCCAGGGGGGCCCCTCCCCGGACATGGCCCGGGCCCAGCCTGGGGTGCCCCTCTGCAGCCAGTGCCAGGCCCCAGGTGACCTCGGGGACATGCACAGGCCAGGGGTCCCCATCCCCACCGGCCGCGGAATCCTCCCGAGTCGGCACCTGGAGACAAACTGCCTGACCTCTCGCCAGCCCTGTCCCTGCCCAGGACCTCTGCACCCGTGTCGTTTTCTCCTGGGGTGTCTGTCTGTGGCAGCGGGTGCTCTGTCCTCTCCAGAGCCCAAGCCAGAGCTGGGCTCCACCTTGCCTCGGCTGCCCTCCTGCCCATTCGTGCCCCCCGTCAGCCCTCTGCGCCCACTGATCCCGTGTTGGGGGGCTGCCGGCAGGGGGCAGCAAGGGGAGCCCCTGCAGCTCCTCGACATGTCTGACCTTGACCCCGACTCGCCCCGGGGGGACTGTCGTCTGGAGCAGACCCCGGATGAGGCTAGTCGTGGGCCCAGGCAGCCAGCGGTAACCCGCGCCGAGCGGACGCCCCGCAGCACCCACCCGGCTCTCCTCGTGAAGGGTCGAGGCTTTGCCCCCCACACCCCACACTTCAGAACCATTCTCGAAGGTTATTTCCAGGGAGGAAATCCACAGAATGAGACACTACCCATGGCTTCCCGTGTGTGAGTCCCTGGAGGAGACTGGAGGTCACCGAGACTCGGCGTGGCCGAGGACCCCAGGCGGAGGTCGGTGCCTGGGGTCTCCACGCCAGGAGGGGAGTTTAGAGGCCTGACCCCGGCCCCCACTGAGCCCTCCTCCCGCCCACCCCCAGGGTGCCAGGGACCTGCACCGGATCGCACCGGCTCTGCTGGGGGACCGGCAGCTCCGTGCGCCTGTGAGGGGAGCGCAGGCACCAGTTCGGGGCTCCCGACCAGCTGGGGGCATGTGGGGTCTCAGCCTGAGAAAAAGGCCAAGTGCGCAAGTGCACCCCAGCCGTGGCCTCTGAGATCCAAGTGCAGCTCCCGCCCGACTGCCAGTTTCGGGCCACCAGCGGGGAGCCTGTGGTCGGGCGTCCTGATCTCCTTGCCCCTCGCCTCCCCAGAGGAGCGCCGGGTCCCCAGGCAGCCACCCAGGAGGCAGGGCCACTGTGCACGGCCTCCGTGCTGCACCCACACTGGAGCCGAGGTCGGGGCAGCGCATCCACGGCTGGCCGCTCAAAGCCCCTCATCCTGGCGGTGACCACAGGCTGCTGTCATGACCTGCACACCCGGTGCCGGGCCGGTGGCGCACCTCCACCTCCGGAGGGTCCCTCTCGGCACCCTGAGAAGGAGGCGGCCCAGCTGCCCCGGCCCCATTACCCTCTTCCCAGGGATCTCGGAGAGACGGGCGGGGTGGGGGGATGGGAAGTGTCTCTGGGGCCAGGCACAGCCAGAGCCCAGAAAGAGCCGTGGAGCCCCCAGGGCGGCACTGGGCCCGTTCCAACTGGACGCTGATCCGCCTGCCTTCACAGCCCGAGAGGATGCCAGCCACACACAGACCCGGGGAGCAGGCGAGACCCCAGAGCGGAAAGGGGTCCGCGCACGGGACACCCAGTGTGGCTGTGGGCTTGAGAGAGGGCGGCTGCCGGGCGGGCCCTCCGAGACAGACCCAGACCCAGTGCTGCCCCCGGCCGCCCTCCCACCTCCGGGCTCCGGCCAGCCCCCTGCCCCCTTAGCAGGCCGCCGAGAGGGCAGCTGTGGGATTCAAAGAGAAAGCCCGTGGAAGCCGTTAGCGGGCATCTGCAAAATGTCTAGAACTTTCCACCCCTGTGCTCCCCTCATACTGCCTGCTTTAGACAGTTCATACACGTATTGTCACCACGTATTTGCCTGGCTGTCCCTGCGGCCTCTGGCCTCTGGAGAACAGAGCTGTGCTCCCCACTTGTGTTCCCCAGACCACGCACGCTTGGGTTACTCTGCGGATGTCACCCAGGGCTGAAGGCACAGGCTCTCCGCGCGGGATTCCCGCCGCCTCCTGCTGTCCCGTGGTTCCTTGCGGCGTCTGCTGGGCCGGTTACATAACGCGTCACGGGGGTCCCTGAAGTCTCTCCTGTCCCCCTGCCCCTCCAAGGGTGACACTGTCCTCACTTCAGATGCCACAGGTTCCGAGCACCTAGAAACGGAATCGCACAACCCATGTTTTTAGGGGCTTGGGGTCGGTTTGTTTTATCTCTGCCTGAAGACACCCCCATCGTCTCTGCGGATCCACCCACGTGGCCCGCAAGGCAGGCGAGCTCCCTTGGACCGCGTTCCGATGCGGGCAGGCGGCGGGTCTCTCCAGCGTCCGGCTGCCGCACCAGGCTACGGTCAAGGCCGTCGCGCGTGCGCTCTGCCGCGTCTATGTGCGTGTCCCCGTGAGGGCGCCGGGACCGAGGCGGCTCCGGCGGAGGAAGGCACCGGGCCGCACCCGCCTCCACCCCGCCCCTGGCAAGCCGCCTGGCGTTCCGGGGGCTCAGCGATCTCACCAACACACGGTTTGTTGGCCTGTTTAGCTATTTTGGTGCAGGGGGTGGGGAGGTGGAACGGGATGTCACTGTGGTTATTTAAAAAAATCATCCTGGGGCACCTGGTGCTCCGTCAGTTAAGGTCTGACTATTGGTTTCTGCTCAGATCACGATCTCGTGGTTTCGTGAGTTCAAGCCTGAGGTCAGGCTCTGCCCTGACGGCAGGAACCTGCCTGGGATTCTCTCTCCCCCTCTGCCCCTCCCCCACTCACAGTCTCTGTCTCTCTCAAAATAAATAAGTTAACCTTAAAAAAATCATTTACTGAGGGCAACGCGCATAACAGAAGACGAACCATCTGAAAGCGGACGGGCCCACGTACCTCGCACACCCGCAGTGTTGTGTGACCGTGAGCCCTGCCTGGTCCCAAACAGCCCCCCCACGTGAAGCGGGAAGGCCGGCCTCCTCTCAGTCCAGCCCCCTCCCCAGCCCCGAAACCACCACGTGCACTGTGACTTGAGAGACTGTCCGTTCCAGATGGTTCACAGGCACAGAATCACACGGTACGTGGGCCCTTGCGTCTGGCTTCTCACACTTACTTGTGTTTCCCAGATTCACACCATGCTGTCAGCCCTTCCTTACTTAAAACAAATTTTTTTTAATGTTTATTTATTTTTGGAAGAGAGAGACAGAGGGCAAATGAGGAAGGGGCAGAGAGAGAGGGAGACAGAGAATCCAAAGCAGGCTCCGGGCTCTGAGCTGACAGCACAGAGCCTGACTCGGGGCTCGAACCCACGAACCGTGAGATCATGACCTGAGCTGAAGTCTGTCAGCTTAACAGACTGAGCCCCCCAGGCACCCGTAGCCCTTCCTTCTGTTTTATGGCCGAGTAAGATTCCACTGTGCGGATGGACCATAATGGTTTCCACTGTGATCTCAACATCCATCTCCCGGGTGCTCGCGTGGTGAGGCACAGCGTCAGAGGGCTCGGCCTTCCCAACACCCACCACTCCTGAGTTCCTGATCGATTCACTCCCCATTTTTGTACAGGAATCAGGTCTCTTTCTTACAGATTTGGATGTGAGTCCTTTGCCAGTTAGCTGTTGTAAATATCTTCAACATCGTGTTTGCACTTGGTTTATATTACTATTTTTTACATTTTTTATAGTTTATTTTTGAGATAAGAGACAGAGCAGGAATTAGGGAGGGGCAGAGAGAGGGAAAACAGAATCCGAAGCAGCTCCAGGCTCCGAGCTGTCAGCACGGAACCCTTCATGGGGCTCGAACCCACGAACTGCGAGATCATGACCTGAGGCGAAGTCGGACGCCTAGCCGACTGAGCCCCCAGGCGCCCCCGCACTCGGCTGATATTATTACTCTCCCCTCCTCTCTGCTTCAGCCCGCTGTTCCCACTCAAGGCAGAGAGACCGAGTGGCCGTGGGGCCTGCTCGAGGCCCCCGCCTGCGCCCAACTCGGTGCAGTCTTGAGGAGGAGAGCCCCCTCCCACCTCCCCGGTCCCCCTGGCTTGACTGCGGTCCCAGGAAGGCTCACGGCGGGGCCATCTCTGTGACTTCCATCAGCTGCCTGACCACAGACAGCCCAGACCCCAGGCCCGCCACTGGGGCACGGCCCAGAGCACCCCTCCAATTCCGCGGAGCTGACTAAGCCTCTTGGGCGCCCCCGCTCTGCAGCGCAGTGGGAAGTCGGCCGGGAGCCCACACGAGCCAGGGGCTCGGGGGCTGGTGGGGACGTGTGCTGCAGCCGGGCAGGGGTGGTCCCAGGGCACGGGGGCCCCTAACCCACGGCCAGAGCATTAGCTAGCAGCACCCCGGGGGAAGATGCTGGGGTCCCCGGGGCCACCCTCCCAGGGCCTCACCTTCAGCACATGGAGAGGTGAGGGGGGACGGGCACCACACCGTCTGTCCTGGGAACGTCCCGGGGGAAGAGAATGACCATGGGTGGGTGTGGCCGGCTGAATAACGGCCCCCATGTCCCACGTCCTGACTCCTGACCGCCGGCACTGGAGGCTGTCACCTCGTGTCCTGCAGAGGTGACCTCACACTGAGAAGGGAGGTGGCCGGGGGGTGGGGGAGAGGGTGACATCCTCACAACAGTCCTGAAAGAGGGGGGCAGGAGGTCAGAGCTGGTGGAGGGTCTGATGCGGGAAGCAGACACTGGAGGGATGGGTTCGAAGACCAAGGAGGGGACCACACCCCAAGGAACTCAGGGGAGCTGAGAGGCAGGGAGGCGGGTTCTCCCCGGAAGCCTCCAGAAGGAACGCTGGCCGTGGCCCAACGGGGCTGATTTTGGACTTCGGGCCTCCAGGACTATCAGGGAATGTTTGAAGCCACTGGGCTTGCGGTCAGCGGCCCTGGGACACGCCTGCGGTGGGGGAGGGGCGGCACAGGAGCCGAAGAGCCTCAGGAGGGAGGGGCGGTGTAGACACCCCACGCAGGAGGCCGTCTAAACTGGCTCCTTGGGCTGTGCCCAGCTACATGCTCCGAGCGAAAAGGACAGTCTCTCTTGGACTGCAGGGACTCCGGCCACCCCGTGTGACACGTAACGTGGTTCCACCCAAGAAACTCGCCTCATCCCAGGCCGCGCACGCGGGAAGGGGTAGGTGTAGCAACGCGGCCGGAGTCCGAGAGGGCATGAGCCCCCGCAGCCGCCCCCCCCCCACGTGCAGGTGAGCCCCCCAAGGTGGCGAACGAGGTCCTGGCGCAAAGCCGTCACTTCCAACCCCAACGTTTTGCTGCAGCTGTGACCCGCCCTCCAGGGTTTCTTGTTTAAGGTCAGACAGAACAAAACCCACAAACACTCACTAATTCTGATTTTGCAAACCTGAGGCCTTTCTGAATGACCCATTTCCTCCCGGGCAAGTCGTCCCCAGCATGGTCACTGAGCAAGCCTTCCGAAAGTCTGAGAAACACTGAGACGCCCTCAAAACCTCTCCTGTTTCTGGGGCGCCTGGGGGTCTCAGTTGGTTGAGTGTCCAACTTTGGCTCAGGTCACGATCTCTTGGTTTGAGCCCCGCGTCGGACTCGTTGCTGACAGCTCAGCGCCTGGAGCTGCTTTGGATTCTGTGTCTCCCTCGCTCTCTGCCCCTCCCCCATTCAAGTACACAAAAATAAACACTTAAAAAAACACTGAATATCACCCCTATCTCGACAGTAGCAAGGACATAATCACAGAATAAAGGACACTGCTGAACCCAGAATAAATGGAACTTTCTGAGAAACCGGGTGTGTTGTCTTTGTTTGGTTTATGCCGTCCGGGACCTGTGGGAAGAAGAGCCCGCATTTGGGACACCCGGGCTGGTGGCTCCTGACCCCCGAGCCACAGGAGGCCTACGGCAGGACTGACCTCGCGTCCATCTCCGACACCCAGAAGCGCCCCGAGGAAGGAGACCCCACAGCCCGTGCTCTGCGGGTCTCCCCCTGCTGGCGATGGTGTGCTGCACAGATGTGCCCGCACGCCCTCCCCACCCCCGCCCGCAGGCGCCCCTGGCATAGGGGACCGTCTCCGCAGGCCTTCAGCTGTGCTGCCGCTCTCGTTTCTGCTCTTTATTTTTCTCTTTGGCAAAACGCAATTAGGACTTTCAGCGAGTCCTTATTTACAGAGGACACGGGCGAGGCTCCCGGGCCACTCGCTTTTTAATCTAGAAATGGACGTCCCCGTCACTCGCCCTTTGTGTTTCATCTGTGACTCTTATCGGAACAAAGATTTTATCCCTCGGTCACCTTTGTTCCTCTCCATGTATTTTCTCTGAATTAACAGCATCCTTCAGCTTATCTGTGTTTTTTTTGGTTTTGCCTTTTGCCAAAATATTTTGTGGATTTCCTACAGAGTACTGTGTCAAAAGTAAACTTTTTCTCTTGAAAAGCATACAATTCTTTGTGAAGCCTTCAAGCAGCCTGTGACACGTGTGTACATGTGGGAACGGGGCCCAGACTCCACCGCTCATGACCGTGAACTTGATCCGGGGACCCTGCATGTGTCAGCGGCAGTGCTCAGAGAAGGCACAGCCCCATCCTGGCGCCCGTACACGGCCTGATCCCTCCCCCGTCGTGTTGCTTCAGGGTGAACGCTTAAAGTATCAGGACGATCAGCTTTGGTTTCTACATCTGATCTTTATTTACTTATTCATTTTGAGAGAGAAGAGAGCGCCCAAGGAGAGAAGGGGCAGAGAGAGAGAGAGAGCGAGAGAGAGAGAATTCCAAACAGACTCCGAGCCACCGGTGCAGAGCCCGACACGAGGCTCGAGCTCACCAACCGCAAGAGCATGACCTGAGGCCAAGTCAGATGCTTCACCGACTGAGCCCTCGGGGGCCCCTCCTTTAACTGTTTTCTACGACATTTATTTCTAGGGCCCTCAAGCTGCCTCGGCTGTCCCATACATGTTAACCTTTTAGGTTATTCTACTTGTGAATCACAAGCCACGAAAGAGCGTCTGCGTGCCCCCACCCACGTCAGGACAGACACGGGCCAGCGCCATGGACACCTCCCCCAGCCTCCCGTGGGAGCCACCACCCGGGCTGCCGCAGAAATCGCTTCCTGAGTTCCCCTTAGCTTGCTATCTAATTATGCAGCCCTAACAACACAGTGTAGCTTCGTCTGGGTTTTAACGTTATATAAATGGAATCACAGGGTAAGTGTTCTCTGATGTCTGGGTGTCCCCCCCCCCTGAAATTATGCTTTTCCCTTCGCCCGTGTTGTTTTACGAAGTCCAGTTTATTCGTGCGTGCTTGCGCGTGGGTTTTGCGGGTCTTGTGGCTGTCGCTGTCCCATCGTGGTGTGTGCTATTTCGCAGCAAGAACGCGCCACACCGTGTTACACCATTTTCCTCCCGGTGGGCATCTGGGCTCCGGCACCGAGCACCCGGGTGGCTGAGCACCGGTTCTCAGGACCCGCTTCCGGGCGTGCAGTGTCCCTCCCACTGTGCAGAGCGCGGCCGCCACCGTCCCCTCCGAGCCCTGCTGCGGAGGCTGAGCGCCCCGAGGCTGGCCTTCTTCCCAGCCCCCCTTCATCGTGCATCTCAACGTGACTTCATGTCCTACGGCGGCACCAGGCCAGTCTCCCGGGGGCCGCTGATGAGGAAGCTTCGTGGTCCTGACGCGGCAGGAGTGCCACAGCGCTGCCCGCTCACTCGCCCGTCCAGCGGCACCTCGTGCCAACTGCAAAGGGCGAGGGGACGGGCTCCGGAGCGCTCCGCGCATGCGCCCAGGGACGGGCTCCGGAGCACTCCCCACCCCCGCACGCCCTCAGGGAGACGCGCTGGAGCGTCCGCGCATGCGCTCAGGGAAGCGCCCCCCCCTCCCCCCGGAGCACTCCCCGCACGGGCTCTGGAGCACTCACCACCACATGGATCGGTGCTGTCCTCAGCGATCCCATCCATCTCTATGCAACACCTTGGGGGAGGTGCTGTACGTGTTCATTCTGACCGGCAAAAGCACCAGGGCACAGACAGGTTGAGTAAATGGCCCAAGGTCACGCAGCTAACAATCGGTGCCGCTGGGGGTGGTCACACCCGGGCACTCTGTCTGCAGAAGCACAGGCATGTGCCTCGCCAGGTGTCCCGTGCAGGGGAGACCCGGCCCTCCGGAGGGGCTCACCTGTTTGAGTTCAAGATACATGAAAGGGCCAGAAGCCATGTGACCGCCAAAGGGCAGACGTGGGAGAGAATCGGAGCCGCACGAATACGCCCCAACTCTTTGTGAGCATGCGCAGCATGGCGGCACTGAACTTCCGGACGGCCTGCGAAGGCGGCACCGAGCTTTCCGCAGGCCTGGCCCCCGGCATGCCGCCTCGCCGGCGTCTCACGTGACCTATCCCCGCCCATCTGTCAAAACCAGGAGAGGCTATCAGCTACGCCCTGCGCTTGATTCTCTGTTCACCGGTGTTTCCGGAACGTCCTTCTTCTGCCCCAGGACTGCGTCCAGGCCACAGGCGGTCAGCAGGCCTCCTTAACGCCCTCTGGGCGGTGGCAGTTTCACTGACTTGCCTCATTTTGATGAATGAGGCGGTTTTAGGGAGGCCTGACTCCCTCTCCACTAAGATTCGTGCTGGGGTCTTCCCACGGTTAGGTGGGGGTGGGGTCCAGGAGGGAGACCACAGGTGAAGTGCCGTCATCGTCACGTCCTTTCAGGGAAGCACGATGCCCCCCGTGGCTCGTCGATCCTGCCGGTGGCCCAGGTCAGCGCACCTGCTCCCTACTCACGCGGCCTTGGCTCGGTGCAGCCCGCCCTCCAGGCTGAGCGGGCGGGCAGGGGGTCCACTAGACCATGTGCGATTCTCCCGTGCGTGAAATCCGGCTCCTCTCCCGACTCAGTTGGTTACTCACGTATTCATATCAGCACGGAATCACTGATACTTACTTTGTTATTTGCGTGAGACCCCAGTTCCACATGATTTACTTCGTGGCTCAGACTGGTCCAGCTTTGGCCCCGGCAGCTCCGTCAGGTCGGCTCGGGTCTCTGACACGCCCGCACCCTTCTGTTTTGTGAGCGCGTCCTCACCGTGTGTCCCTGCAAGATGCTCCCGGCTCAGCTCGTGCCCCTGCCGCAGCCCAGCCCCGGGCCCCGCACTGCGGGCGGCGGCGGAGACGACGTGCCCCGTGTGTGGGCACGCGCATGCCCGACCGTCGGCGTCCGTCCGGTGTACCTTATGCTAACGTGAGCTCGGATCGAAGCCCCAACCTCAATCCAGCACCACGCGCCTCACCCTGGCCTCTGCCCCTGGCCGGGCTGCAAGCCCCTCCCTCAGGACAAGCCGGGCTCCGCTGCCCACCCCGTGGTCAGTGACTTGCTGGTTCCCAGAGGGCACCCACGGCCTGTGACACACGGCCTTGCCAGCCGGCGCGGGATCTGTGCACGGCTCCTGGGTCCTCGGCCCTGCAGTCCGGTCAAAACACCGTTTCCTACTTACTTAGGCCAGAGCCTCTCCCCGTTCCCTTCGGAGAGGTCCCGGCACCCACGTGTAAGACGGTTAGGAGCCGCTCCATCCCGAGTCCCCTCCCTTTTTGGTTGAAATTTTTTTTAGCTCCATCCACTAAGGTTCCCTCCCAGAAGCGTGGCGCGGAGTCTGCCCGCCCAGGGCCGTGCAGATTCACTCGTCACCCAAACAGGCCTGTGCCTCCGGCCCTCGCAGCCCCCGGCCCCGCCCCCACCAGCCCCTGGCAGCCGCTGATCTGTTTTCTATCTCTGCAGTCTTGCCTCCTCCAGAATCGTCATGTAAGTGGAATCTGACAAAATGTAGCGTTTCTGGTCTGGCTTCTTTCACTTAGCAAAACGCAGTTAGACTCTGTGATGTTGCACGAATTAAAGCACGTTCCTTCCCTCTGCTCGGTGGTGCTCTGCTCCCTGTGGCCGTCTCGGGGCTCGTGTGCCCGCGGTGGACGGCGTGGCTGCTCCCGGGTCTCGGTGGCCATGAGCAGCGCCGCTCTGCGCGTCCGCAGGCGGGGTTTGCTGTGACCATGAGCCACTCAGGCGACTGCGTGGCAGTGTGACAGCCGATCACATGGTGAGTTTATTCTGTCTGGTGAGAAACCTACTGTCTTTCAAAGCAGCTACGCTATTTCCGCTCCCGCCAGCCGTGAGCCGGAGCCCCGGCCGCTCTACACCCTCGCCAGCACTTGGTGCTGCCGGACTTCTGGGTTTCCGCCTTTCGAGGCGGCGTGGCGCGGTGTCTCGCGGGTGTCTTCGCTTGGTCTCTGCTGACCACGGACATGAGCGTCTTTCCAAGGCCACGCGTCTTGGGTGGAGCGTTTGTCCAGGTCTCTCCCCCGTGGTTCTTTGGGTTATTTTCTCGCCGCTGAATCGTAAGACCTCTCAACATACCCGAGAGGCGAGCCTTCGTCAGCTGGAAGATTTGCAGACGTTTTTCTCGGCCAGTGTCTTGTCTTTTCTCTCCACGTGGGGAGACCTTTGACCTCTTTCACCTGTTTTGTGCTTTTGCACATATAGATCCCGCACGTATTTAGGTGGATTTGGTTTTTTTAGTGTTGGTTTATTTTTGATAGAAAGACAGACAGAGCATGAGCAGGGGAGGGGCAGAGAGAGAGGGAGACACAGAACCGGAAGCAACTCCAGGATCCAAGCGGTCAGCACAGAGCCCGACGCAGGGCTCGAACCACAAACTGTGAGATCGTGACCTGAGCCGAAGTCGGACGCTTAACCGACTGAGCCCCCCAGGAGCCCCTGTTTTAGCGGACTTGTACTTAAGTACGTCACTGGGGTTTTTTTGGGTGCAATTCATCTCACGTTTGACCATGACGTACAGACAGCTCAGGGCTGGGTGGAGAGTGTTCAATGATCAGCGCTCTGAGACTTGGTCGTTTCTTTGTGAAAACAGAGGGGCTTCAACCGTACTTCTAACAAAACAGAACAGAATTCTCTGAAATCGCATGAGGCCCAGACCCCCCCCACCAAGCCAGGACGCAGCAGCTAGGGGGCCCGGGCTCGAAGCAGCAGGTGTGTGGCTGGGGCGGGCGGCTTCCTCGGCTCCGTGTCTCAGCTCCTCCCCCTGCAAAGCGAGAATTCCTGGCAGGCGGCATGGCGGTCCCATGCGCTAGAACATGGTCGGGCCTCCACTGTCATGGAGGTCACAGCGCTAACCCCCTTTGCTGCCTCCTGCGCCCCTCGGCCCCTCTGGGAGATCCTCCCCAGGATCTTGGGACTGTGCTCTCTGAGGGTTTTGCCATGTTTCCAGGTGGGCTCCGTCCCTGGATTGCACGGATTGCCACCATTGCCGAGGTCCCCAGGGACAGCCTGAGGCTTGACTCAAAGCTGCAGCCCACTGCCTCCGTCCTGCCTGAGCCATATCAGGCTGCAGGCAGAGGTGGGCCACGTCCTGTGCACATGGCCTCCAGGTTTGGACGAGCCTTCCCCCACAACCACAGGGGCGCACAGCCTGCGTGCACAGGGCCTGTGGTTGCCCAGGGCCACGCCACTCTGAGCAGTGGAGAGAGGGTCTGCACCCAGGCCGTCTGACACCCTCGCTGGGACCTCACCCTCTGTGCCATGCTGTCCCCCACCCCACCCCGCCGCCGGCATGGGCTTTATCCACTCAGCAACCCTCAGGGGCCAGCTCTGTGTGGGAGGACCCCGGGCCCAGACACCACACTGACCCCGACAGAGGAGCCACATTGCAAGGCCCTTGTAAAACCTTTCTAACCTTTAACCTTTCCAACCTGATCTTGTAATCACACAGAGGCCTTTGCAATCGCTGCCCTCCCCCAGGTAGCGGCGCAGGGAGGGAGTGAACCTGAGGCAGAGACGTGCAAGGGGCCCAACTGCACATGGCGGCTGAGGACGAGTCTGCGCCGGGGCGGCTGGAGAGCAGCTTCCTCGGCGGGGGTGGGGGGAGCGGAGGGGAGGGATTAGAACAGAGAGGGTGTGGAGAGACGGGCACCCTCTACACTGCCGGTGGGAATGTAGACTGGTGCAGCCGCTCTGGAAAACAGTGTGGAGGCTCCTCAAAACATTAACAACAGAACTCCCCTGTGACCCAGCAATAGCACTGCTGGGGATCTACCCAAGGGACGCAGGAGTGCTGATGCACAGGGGCACATGTACCCCAAGGTTCATAGCGGCACTTTCTACAATAGCTAGATCATGGAAAGAGCCTAAATGTTTATCACCTGATGAGTGGATCAAGAAGATGTGGTTTATATAAACAGTGGAGCACTACACGGCAATGCGAAAGAATGATCCTGCCATTCGTGGCAACCTGGATGGACGTCAAGGGTGTCCTGCTAAGTGAAATAAGGCAGAGGACAGATACCATGTTTTCACTCATATGGGGATCAGGAGAAACCTAACAGGGGACCAGGGGGAGGGAAAGGGGGAAAAGAGTTGGGGAAAGGGAGGGAGGCAAACCACGAGAGACTCTTGAATACTGAGAACGAACCGAGGGCTGAAGGGGGCGGGGGAGGCGGAGGGTCGGCAATGGACCTGGAGGGGGGCACTTGTGGGGAAGAGCACTGGGTGTTACACGGAAACCAACTCGATGGTAAACAGAGGGGGGTCCAGCCCCAGCGAAGGCTCCGTCCTGTCCTCGGCGCACATCTGCAGGCCAAGTGGCTGTTCCAGAAAGCTGGCCAGCTGGGCTGGGGGCCTCTTCACCACGGTGTCGGCTCACTTCCTGCCTAGGAGAACACTGCCCCCGGGGGGACGCCGGGGCCCCAGCGTCTGCGGCCCCGGCTGCTCGCAGGCCTCCGACCTCGGGCAGACACACAGCGGACAGAGCGGCCAGGCCATCTGGGCCAGAGCCTCCGCAGGCGCAGGGCTGACGCAGTTCAAGCGCTGGATGCACGGCTGGCCCCACACCCAACCTGGGCTGTGCTCTCCCTCCCCCTCGGCCTCCCGCCGCCATCGGGGAGAGCCTACTCCCCCATTCCAGCCCCAGGGAACCCCCGGACGTTTGGCCTGGGGGGTGGGAGAAGCACCAGGGGGTGCTGGGCTTATGCAAACCCGGATTCAGAAGTGCTCTGCCTGTCACTAGCCGCGCAACCTTGGGGAGGTGGCCAAGCCCCACCGAGGGTCTCCGTTTCCTTGTCTGTGAAATGGGCTGGCAAAAGCCACCTGATCTGGTGGGAGGACTCAGTGAGGCCGCGGGGGTGGTGGGCGCCTAGCACCTGCCCCTGGGCGGCGCTTCCTGGTCCTCTGCCCCCCACCCCTCTCCCCCCACCGCCACCCTGCACATCGGGGACCCCCGCCCCAACTCCTGCGCCTGACGGCATGACGTCACCAGCCCATTCAGGTGGCTGGGCAGGAGCCCCAGAGAGTGTGGACTCTGCCGGGCTCGTTCCTGGGCCCCGTACGTGCTGGGCACACGGCAAGTCCTCCAGGGAGGCCCCCGCTTGACCACGGTTCTGTTTGCACAGGCTTGTGCCTTATGAGACAGGAAGCTCATTGAGGGAAGAGCCAAGGGACGCTGCAGATTCATAATGGGGAACCATGGCCCAGAGAGGGCAAGCACCCTGCCCAAGGCCACACAGCATAGTCACAGTGAGTGGGATGGACACAGGGCCTTTGCCTTCCTCTCCACACGACACGTCTGAGGAGCCTTCCGGAGGCCCCACCGTCCTTGTGCCCAGAGCACCCAAGAAGCCAGGCCCCGTGTGAGAGCCCCACCTGCCACCCAACACTCTCCCCACGGCTGGACTCACTGCTCAGGGCCCCCGGCCCCAGGCTCCTCTGGGTAATCCCAGCCCCGCCCCCGCCCGCCCCCGTGGGGAGCTGCTGGCCCGGCGTGGGAATGAGCTCAGCCTCCCGTCTGCTCTCCAGATGCCCGGATCCCAGACCCCGGCTCCCTGCTCAGGCGACGCTCTGGTCCTGCCCCAGAGCACATTCCACAGCCTGTCCTCGGAGACCAAGGTCGCACGTCATGCCTGCTCTGCTCGCCGGGCAGCGGCCTCAGCAAAGCCGGGACCGTGGTGGACCCACGGGCAGGACAGCCAGTGGGCATCACCCCACTTGCCCCCTGGCTGGCTCCCTGGACCGGCAGGAGAGGAGAGGGAGCGTGGGCAGGAAGCAGCGGCCTTGGGTTGCTATGTCGGCCCTGCCCATGAACAGAAGCCACCCCAACTCCTGTGGCGTCTGTCCCCTCAACTGTCCCCTCCAGAGTGTGCTGGCTCCACGTGGGGCGGGGCTCGCGGTGTGCGGTCCGGGGCTCCGCCTGGATGACCGTCCTCCTTGCAGACGGCTCCCCAAAGCAGACCCTGGTGGGAGCAGCTTCAGGTCCACACCGGTCGGACTGTGGAGCCACTAAACTGCAGGGGTGGAGGGGCAGAGCAGGAGGCAGCCGGCATCTCAGAGGGGAGCTGACTAACCCCGGGGTCTAGGCAGCCGTCCAGGCTGGCGGGGACCCAGATCTCAGTGGGACCCCCCACGGAGGAGGCCGGCTGCGACCCACAGCCTCCGGCGGCCTCACCACCTGCCTCCTCCGGGCTGGGCCTAGGCCACCCCTCATCCTGCTGCCTCCCCCTGGCGTCCTCAGACCCTGCACATCTCTCTGCGTGTCCACTGAGCCCCCTGCTCCCTCCACCGCACACGTGCTCCATGGGTCACCTCTGTGCCCACCTGTCGCCTGCTCCTGGCCCCCCCACGAGGCCTGCAGGCCCCCAGTCCTCTGTCCTCTCTCAGGGCACCCCGCCCGCGCCTCCCTCCCGAGCCCCTCTATTTGGGGGGTGCCCTTCCTGGCCAGGGCGCTGTGTGGCCCCTCCCCAGCCTCCCCTGCGCCCCTCTGCCTGGAACGGCTTCAGCAAGAACACGTAAGGGGACAGATCTCCCCAGCGCGGGCAGGCGCCCAGTGAAGCCAGCGGGTCTTGTCACCAGGCCTGTTGGCCGCGTGCGTGTTTTCCTGTGAGGACAAGGGGCCTAGAACCTTCCAGAGCCCCGAGAGCCTCCGCCGGTACATTTGGATGAGCCGGGATCCCACAGGGAGAGGCTGCAGGAACCCGGCACCATCCCAGAGAAGGACATACAGGCGTGGCTGTGTGTCTGTCCAGCACCGTGGTGTGGCTCCGAGGGGCTCCCTGGATGTCTGAGGACCAGCCGGGAGGGGTGCCCAGGACGCGATCCAGGGGCCCTGGCTCTCCTCACCCTGACCCCACGCAGACGACCCCGGACTCCCAGGCGACACGCGGTGGGTGCTCAAGAAGCGGCTGCCGCATTCAGGGCTAGGGTACATGGCCGTGGTGACACTCTGCCCAAAGGTCACCGTGGGGCTGGGGCAGAGCCTGCTGGGACCTCTGCCCCAAACCGGAGACAGGTCCCTGTGCTCTGGGAGCAGCGAAGCCGCTCAGAACCAGGGGGGGGTGCTGGGGGGCCCGCCGTCCGGCCTTGGAGGGCCTGGGGAGGCTGCAGGGCCCCTGGCTGAGCTGGGAGCCCAGGACGGCCACGGGGCCAGGCCACCGACCACAGGCGGGGTGGGCCGTCCCCTCTACCCACCGGACCCGCCGATGTGCTGACGTCCCCAGCCAGTCACGTCCGCTCGCCGTAGAGAAAAATGCCGCAAAATCCTCAGAAACACCAGAACCCGAAACTTGGAGCTTCCGGATCTCTGAGTCTGGTCTTTTCCAAGTTACCGGGCCCTCCAGTGTGGCCAGTGGGCGGGGCCAGCAGGAAGCGCCGGTGAACGGCCCCAGCCCTCATCCTCGGGGAAGCCACAGGCCAGCAGGGCCAGCCCCGGGGCCCGTGGGACCCATTTTCTCCTCTGCTGATGGGGCAAAGTCGGGGCCCAGGAAGTTCCTGGGGGAGATGGTGCTAGACAGGCCGGCAGAGACAGCCAGTGTCTTGGATCACTGTGATCGGGTGACACGGAGGAGCGCCCTGGTCAGTCCGCCCGGCCCTCCCGCTCCGGCTCTTGAAGGACCCTCCCCATCTCCAGGGCTCCCGCCCATGTCCGCCCGGCCTGCCGGTCCTGGGGGCAGAAGACAGGGGACTCCCGGCGGCCAGGAGCCATGGTGCCCCACTCGGGCCTCCAGGGCCAGCAGAGCAGGGCCCTGCATGGCCAGGGCGGGCGGACCCAGAGCCCAGGGCTGGGCATGGCCCCCAGCTCCTCCCCCACGCTCCCTTCTGTTGAACTTGGCCATCCAGGTCCCCCTTATGCTTGCCATTTGAACCACTCAGGGCAATTTCCTTTCTCGTCTGAGCCTGATTCCTCCCCAGATGGCTTCCTCCCGCTGTCCCCCTCTACCAGGGTCTCGGGCCAAACCCCACAGCTCAAGGCGGGGCAGGGCCAGCAGAGGGTGGCGAGTGGGCAGGCAGGCGCTGGCGGCAGCGAGTGCTGGGAAAAGGGCTGTTCCCTGCACAGAGGCCGGGCTCCGTCGGCTCGGGGCTGGTCCCACCACACGGGCTCGGTGGCCACAACTATGCCCTAAGCACATTTTTAGACTGTGAGTCAAAATGGTAATAGAGTGATTTGCTTAATCACCCCAGAAGGAAGGCTGACCTACATCTCCTCTCTAAAGCCTCAGGAGGGGGAGGGGGTGGTCTCAGAGGGGCTCAGGGGAGGGGAGGTGGCAGGGGGCCCCAGAGCCGGGCTACTGGGGGCACAGGTCAGGGCAAGACGCACAGCCCTCCAGGTCAGTCTCCGTGAGGAGCCCGCGCTCCCCAACACGAGCGGCAGGACGGACCCACAGACCCAACGGCACTCAGGACGCTGAGCCCAGCCCTCCCCCAGTGGTTTGTGTCCCTTCACTTCAGCCGCTGGTTCCAAGGGCAGACACACTGACCACAGCAATGGCTCGTCTGGGCTCCTGGCCGGTGCCAAGCCTTGCGGGTACCGAGGGATGAATAAGATAAGTCCCTTATGCAGAAACGGCAACACACATGAGAAAGAAAGTTCTAGATCTAAATAAGGGCAGATGTGTCCTATGGGAGCCCACAGAGCAGGAGCTGGGCAGAGAGTGGCCCGTCAGACGCTGCTGGGCCACACGCACGCTCACGGCTCCCAGTTCTGGGGCTCCGAGGACCGCGGGGTCCCCACTGGGGTGGAGGTGGGGGACCCGAGAAGCCTGGAGCCACCCCTCCAGAGAGCTGAGCCCCCCTTCCCCCCTAGCCGAGGGCTGAGCACCCCGGGGTGCAGCTCCCTCAGGCGTGACATGACTGTCACGTCATGCCACCCCACAGAGGAAGTGAACGGGGGACCTGGGGATGCCAACGGGAAGTGGACAGCCAGGGATGCACGGGTCTCGCCCCTGCCCCGGGGTGGCCGTCCAGACCACTTGTAATCACCAGGATTGTCATGACACGTGACCCCCCTGTCATCACTCTGCAGCTGTTGACAAGGGACAAGGAGTTGCCAGGCCCCCCGGGCATCGGGAGAAGGACAGACACAAGGCTTCGGCTGCCCAGGGCAGGAAGCGGGGGGTGGAGACGGAAAGGAGGTCCCAGGATGGGCAGAGGCCCGGAGGTTGGAGGCACCTGAATGAAACAGGCCTAGATGGGGTGGCTATTGAGCAGGACGTGCCTGGGTGGGACACCTGGCTATCACCAGGTCACTCGGCTGCCCCTGTGCGTCAGCACTCACGGGTAGCCCCCGACAGCACGAAGATACCCCTCCCGAAGGCCCTGAGCTCCAGGCCCTGGGAGGAGGGACTGGCGAGCTGGAAGAGGGCGGGACCAGCAGCCGGCACCGCCCCAGGGGAGGAAGTGGCTTTGCTGGTCACTCGGAGTGTCCATTCCCTCCGCTCGGGAAGCAGGGACCGAGGGCACGGGACGGGGCACAGCAGAGCTGGGCTGGGCTCCCTGCCTGGGGACAGCACCTGTGACTCCTTAGGGGCCGTTTACACATCCGCACCTGAGCCCCAGAGCGACCCCAGGATGCTTGCTGAGTGTGAGGTCAACGCGTGCCACTCACTGAGGGCAGCAAGTGGTGGGGAGGGGACGAGGGACGGGGATCAGAAGCTGAGGAGGAGTGAGGTCTCCATCTCAAGCCACCAGGGTGATATTCTGCCCCGTGTGCAGGGTCCCGAAACAAAGCAGACACGAGGGACGGGGCCTCACAGGGAAGGAGGCTGCCGTTTGACAGTAAAAAATCCTCCTTCTCCATGGCGGGAAAAGAACATAAACTTGGCCCCGGCACTTTGGGTGAATGTTCCAAACGTCCGATGCGCAGGAAGATGCAGAGAAAGGGGGTCTCTCGGTCAGAGCCCCCACAGAGACCTTTCTCGGAAGGCCGGCTCGGGGAGCTCCCCTGGAGACCGCCCAGGAGAGCCCTGTGGAGCCCCCGCCGGCCCAGGGCCCGCGCCCGCCCTCCTCTCCCGCCGCCCCCGCGGGGCCCAAAGCAAAGCAAGTGTGCACATCAGAACAAGGAAAAAGCAGCTCAGTAAAACATGCATTTTCTCCCCACTGACTACCTCGGTGCTTTCTATGAAATATCAGGAACCACGTTATACTTTAGGAATTCGTTTTGGCATCACTGGCCAGCCAAGTGTCTACACCACCTGTGTCACTTTATTTCAGGTCCACGTGGGGCTGGAGGCCTGGCTTTGTCCCACGACCCACCCGCACGGACTCTGGAGGCCCCCAGCTCCTCCGAGGGCCCGGTGTCCCCGCTTCCTCCACACCCGCCCACCCAGCAGAACCCGCTGGCCAGGAGGGGGTCCCGATTCAGAAACGCTCAGTAAGGTACAGGCTGCCCCTATGAGGCCGTGTGACACACGGGCCGCCAGGAATCCCCGAGCGCCCGAGAAGTTCTGACAACTCGCATCACCAGGACCCTCCTGCCAAGAGGCCAAAGGGACCGTGCAGACCAGGAGGTTCCAGAGGGACGGAAGCTGCAGCCCTCCGCGGCTGGACATGGCCGGGCGCCAGCAGCAGGAGGGGGCCGCCACCACACGGGCGGGAGGCAGGGTAGGAAGGCCCTGGAGTCAGACACACCTGCCTCAGCTGAGCCTGAGGGTCCGGGAAGTTCCCGACCTCTGCGCCCAACCTTCCCCGTCCGTAAATCAGAGACGCTGCCTGTGCCGTGGGCGTGGCCATGTGACTGTGGGACACCTGTGTCCACGCTGGCTCTGCGGCCCGCACCCTGCTTAGCAGGGCAGTGGGGGTGGGCGCTGCCGTTCTCTGCCAGGGAATGTTAACGACCGGCCGGGGAGGGGTGATGGGCCCACCGGGCAGCGTCTGCCAGTGCACCTTGCTGGAGTTCACGCTCTACGGGACGTCTCTGACCACGCCCAGAGCGTGGCCTGATGGAGAGGCACCTTGTGGGTGACGGTGAGGACGCCCCCCTGCCGTGGCGTGACTTACACCCCAAATCAACAACCTGCTCTCTGAAGAGGATCAACACAGGGGTCTAAGAACCGAGGGCTGGAAGGATGGCTGTCCCCACTGCCCGTCCCTCCCAGTGACGGGCCAGGGAGCTCGTCCCCACCCCGTCCAGAGTCTAAGGTCCCTGAGATGCACCAGGAGCGCCCCGACTTTCGCCCGTGACCGCCCCCCGCTGACCTCAGCCTCCTGGTGCCAAGAGAGCAGCAGGTCAGAGTGAGAGCAGTCCCACCAGCAGGGACACTGGCCCGTGAGCCAGCGTCACCGCCCTGCATGGAGGGGGACCGGGCGAGGGTGGGGGCCACGGGGAAATGTCCCCAGAAAAGGGCTAGACCCAAATCCCGGACGAGTTCTTTTCCCAGAAGAGGGAAAGCCCGTGGTGAGCAGCACAAGGGGTGGGGAGAGGACCCAGGGCCCCCCAACGCCCACGTCCAGACCGAGGGGCTCATTCGGCACGAGCGGAAACGCCCAGAGCACCACGGCCCAGCTTCTCCGGCAACGGCTCCGGACCCAGCGAGCGGCACATGCAGGGTCACGGTCCTCCCTGGGCCAAGGAATGACTGACCCAGCAGGGACACAGACCTGCCTCCTCCCATGGCTGCAGGGCCCCTCGTGGGCTTGGGGGGATGGACTCCGGCCCCTGCAGGCCCGCACCCGGCCCAGGCTCTCCCTCTGCCCAGCCCTGTGCTCCCCACTCTCTCGAAGGCATTGGTCCCAGAAACACAGGCCCAAATCATCTCTGATGTCCGTTTCACAGGCTCCCAGAGAAGCATCTTGATACCCCTCAGTAGGGAGGCCCAAACCCGGCATGCACCGTGCCACAAACAGGTGTTTGGGAGAGAAGACAAATGCAGAAGCCAGGGGTCTGTCTGGTCTGTCTGTGCGCCGGGAGGGGGAGGGGAGGGAGGGGGGGACTGGGAAAGGCCCTGACACCCCCACTTGGACGCCTGTGGACGCTGTAAGGCAGCTGTCTGTGACCCGGGACCGTCCCCCAGCCTGCGGGGGCAGGAGAGTCCAGCAGCCTTGTCCTAGGGGAGGCGCTGCTGATATCGTGAACGGCATGGCCTCAAGGTGACCGGGAGGGCGAGGTCCGCCGGTCCACGTGGTGCGGGGGGAGGACGCGAGCGCGCTCTCCCCCAGCCGCGCAGAGGCCTCGGGGATCGCCTGTCCGCGGCCCCTTCCAGGGGCGCTGGCAGAACTCCGCGCACGGAAACGAGCCGTGGAAAAAGGCGGGCTGCGTCCCTGGGTGCATATGGAATTCCTGACTGTGATTGTCAGTCTGGGGCCGGGCCAGGCGGCTCTGCCTCCAGGAAAACATCTGAGGCTCCCCTGAAACCCAGCGAGGTGGTGGCCCCACATGCGCCCGGGAGACCACGCTTGTGCCCGAGCGGCCGCGGCTGCACAGTCAGGCCTGCCTGGGGGAGCGCGGGCCCAAGGGGAGCCTCCGAAGAGGGGGCGTGCAGGGGAGGAGCCACAGACCCCCTGGAGGGACTGGGGAGTTCGGCAGCTTTCCAACCGTGTTGCCTGGAGCCCCAGGGGTCCGCCGAAGGCATGGCCTCCGGCACCCCGACCTCCGTCCACTTCGCGCCTGGACTTCCACAAACGACCTCACGTGGACGCCGTGGCGGCGGAGGGGGCGCCAAGGCGTGCTGACACACAGTGGCAGCGGCTCGTGGCAACTTCCCGGCCGGGACCAGAGGAGCGCGTCGGCGGGGCCAGCACAGCCGCGTGCCAGGCGGGCACCCGCTGCCGGGGCCCACGTAGGCAGCAAGCGCGACCGCACGGACGGGGGGGGGGGGGGGCAGAGTAACCATGGCAACCCCCACAGGCCTCGCGAAGCAATCCCTGCGCGATGCACAATTGCTCTGTTCATAGGAAGGATGCTGACCATATACTCTGGTTTTCCAGGCGCAAGACTTCACTAGGAAAGAATGCAGAGCCCACCAGAAGGAGCAGCGGGGCGGATTTCCCATCCAAGCAAACCTCCGCCCAGTCCTGGGGGGGCCTGGCGGCGGCGGCTCCTCTGCCCTCCCGGAACGCGGAGAAGGCAGAGACGCAGCGGCCGCGGACTCGCTGCCCGGGCGGGTCTCCGCGGGGAGAACCGGGGGCTCTTGCGCCCGAAGGCCTGCTGGAGACACAGCGCGTGCGGCCGGCGGTCTGCGGGCTGTGATCGGGCCAGACCGCCGGGCACACTCACCGGTCAGAGCGACCCCGCCGGGCGCGCGGCGAGGGGCAGGGTCCCTTCCTGCCGGCGACACCACGCACTCTGTGACTTCCGCCGAGCTTGGGCTCTCTGGGGGAAGGCCCACACTCGCTCACGTCCTCGCACCAGGAAGTTCAAATTTAGGAGGGAAAGATGAGTTTCAGATGCTAAAAATAATCTTTGGGGCTTCTGGGACTTTTCACGGAAAAGAAATGGCCCTGCTGGCGGGCCTTCCTCCGGAGGGACGCTTCCGTTCCGGCGTCCGTGTCGGGTGGACGCGGCCGTCCTGTCGCTCCCGTTCCAAACGTGGCCTGCAGTGTCCTGCGACCTGGAAATCCACATGTTCCCCGGCTCAGACTTCACGTCTCAGAAAAATGAGTTTTAGTTAAACGCACACCGGAACCTTCCTAAACGTTTCCTCTTAATGGGACGCACGTTATGGAAATCTGCACAAGTGAGCAAGACGTCAGACCACGAGAGAGCTCAGCGTGCGCGCCCAGGTCGTGACGCCAGGGCCGGGGTCCAGACAGACCGGGCTCCCTGGGAGCACCCAGGTCCCTGGCCCCACGGCCGCCCTCCCGCCCCTCTGCCATCCCCCCTCCACCCCACGGCCTCCCCCCTGCCCCCGCCCCATGGCCACCCCGCCTCTGCCCCACAGCCACCCCCCTCCGCCCCATGGCCACCCCCCCTCCACCCCACGGCCTCACTGCGGGCACAGGGGATTGGACAAAGGGGAGCCAGCTGCCTCCTTTCCTTTGCTCAACACGCATGGGATTTGTCCATGTCGCCGGGCACGGCCTCTGTTCATTCACTCGAATTGCTGTGTAATCACACAGAGGCCTTTTAACAACAGCAAGGGAGGAAGGAAGGAGGGAGGAAGGAAGGAGGAAGGAAGGAAGGAGGGAGGGAGGAAGGAAGGAGGGAGGAAGGAGGTAGGAAGGAAGGGGAAAAGGAAGAAAAGTGGGCTGCGCTGTTGGAGAAGAAAGCTTCCCCGAGGCAGGGCGCAGCGCCGGCAGACCCTCTGGGGTGGGAACTCGGCCTCCCTGGCTCCTGCAGCCCCCACCGCCCCCAGCCCGGCACCCACGTGTGACCCACGTGTGACTCGGGCCCCTGGCGTCTGCAGGCGACCTCGGGGAGCTGGCAGCACGAACCCCGCGTACTGGGGCCGAGTGCTAATGACGGGCCGTCCTGCAGCTGGGCGGCCGCACGCGGGGGCCTTTCCCTGCCCAGGTCGTGTGTGGCCATGTTTCCTTCAGCACCGGGAGGGAGGCAGCAGGTCTAGGACTCAGTTGATGAGCAGTGCCCCCCATGCCCCCGCTTCCTCCCCTCCCGAGCGAGGACCCCCCCACCCCGCCCCCTGCATGCTCAGCGTGCGGAAGTCAGCGGCTCCCAGCGAAGACCCAGACGGAGCCAGAGCGCGCCGGAGAGCTCAGAGATGACTGTGGACCTGACGAGACGCGCTCAGGGCCGACGGGAGCCCACGGGGGAAGGACGTTGTGGGGGCAGGAGGGACACTCCTCGTGGACTGGAGGTGTAGTCAACATAAAAATGCCATCTCCTCCTAAACTCGTGCGGTAGCTCCACCCCATCCAACTAACTAAAGCACCAGCAGTGTTCTCCGTGGAGGGGCTGGGGGGCCCGAGTAATGATTTCTCAGTTCAAACGAAGTTCGTGGTTCACGAAGCCAGGCCAGACGCCAAGCCAGGGAGCCACCACCCCGTAAACAGCGCGGTGCCATCGACCGGCCCGTCGGCGAGGCCGGGCAGATCCAGAAATAGCCCCAGAGAGACAGAGGGGGCCTCGGAGTAGACACACTGCGGGGGACGGCGGGACGCCCCGTTAGGGGCAGTGGGGCAAGGGGCCGGTCATCTGGAGGGAAAAGTCCAAGGATGGACGGAATCCCGGCTTCCCTCGCACCAAAACAACTGCAGGAGGAGAGAGCGGTCAACACGAAAATAAAACCAGAGAAAGGGGCAGAGCACCCAAGGACCTGTGACAGGGTCGTGGGAGGGGAGACCGTTCCGCACAGAAGAGCCTCTCAGAGCGTAACGTGAAGGTTGTGTGCGGCACACACGTACATGCGTGTTCATGGGCGCGGAAAACACGGAGATGCCGCGAGGCTGTGTGTACGCGCGTGTGCACACGTACGCCCGAATACAGAGCCTGCCCAGACCAAACTCTTGCTGCCGGATAGACCAAAGCTCAACTCAATAAACCAAGAGCATGTGCAAATCAATGACGAGCAAGAAAAGCAAAGAGGCTACGATGATATCAAGAGATGCGCAGCCCGACTCCAGTGATGTCCGGCCTCTTACCACCGGCGAGACTTCTAAAGTCTCAGGCGTAGCCCAGGTGCAGGTTTGGGAGGGGACAACCCGGTGCCGCGGGGGTGCTGGCCGGCGTCCTTGCTGCTGGGGCAATCGGGTCACATCGATCACCGATCCACGTGTCAAACGTGCCGGCAACCTCTCAGTTAGGACACAGCTGACATAAGACACGGGAGCATGTTGATAGCCCCTTGCCGGGCCCGTAAGGCAGAGGCCGTCGGAGGGACAGGCAGGGTCGCTGCCCAGGGTGGCTGCTCAGCAGGAGGTGACGGGGCCTGGGGAGGAGGCCGGGCGGCTGTACCGCAGGGCGCTGTGGCTGCTGGCGCATGAGCCGGAGCGGTTTAGGCCGCCCTGCGCGGGGCCTGAGGCCGGCTCTGCCTACCTAAGCACTCTCACTGGCAGCAAATTGCAGGGTGGAGCCGCGTGGGCACGCGGCGCGGCGAAACCGCGGGTGTGGGGACATGGCTGTGCCCGTAACAGGCCGGCCGTCCTGGAGGGGCCCGCACAGGAGCCCGCAGCCGGGGGGGAGGAGGCTCCGGGGGCCCCAGATTCTGCGGCCGGGCAGCCCCCGGCCAAGTGTGACCCCTCTGCATGGAACACTGACCCCCAACGAGGCCGCGGGGACTGCAGGCCGCACTCGACCATTTCCAGGAAGTGATTTGAAGCAAGTCGTAAAAGCGGGGAGCGCTCCCCCTTCCCTGGAGCTGGAGCCGCTCCAGCTGCGCTCCCCACGCCCTTGGCCGCGATTCAGGGGATGTTTCCCTCTCGCTGAACCAGAGAATCAATAGGGTGTTTGTCCTCCAGATGAGGTGGGGGGTCCCTGGGTCACTGAAGGCCCCGTGGAGGTCACCGGGGGAGGTCAGGGCCTGGGGAGGGCATGGCCTCGGCCCCCCAGCAGCTAGAGTAAGGTGTTAACCGATCCCTTCGACCTGGGGAGGAGGGGGTTCTGGGACTCTCTCCTGGAGACACCTCCAGACCATCCCCAGGGCCCCCAAGAGTTTTGGGGGGCCCTCAGGGCCCTTTTAGGGGCCCTCGTGGAAGTGGCTTGGCCCAACGGCTCGGCGGGGGCCCACTCTGCAGTCTGTCCACTGCTCCAGCGCACACGACTCCCTGGTCCTGGGAGACGAGAGCTCACTCCCCACCCCAGGGGTCTCCTCAGCTCTGGAGGTGCTCGTGCCCCGGGGGGGGGGGGGCAGGTGGAGGTAATTTCTGCATTTGTCCCCGGTGCGGCCGTAACCACCTGGTGCACCGACATCAGTGTCCCTTCAGAGAAACCAAAGTCAGGGACGGTGAGAGATGGCGGGGTGGGAACAAGCCTGGGGCTGGGGCCACAGCCCTTTCCCCCTGGAGTCCCCCGGGATGCCCCTCCCCCCGCCCAGCTGGCACTCAGGTCCCGCAGCTGCGGGCTCGGCAGCATCGGGCTCCCGCACGGCCTTCCGCCAGCCCTTCCAGGCCCCCCAAGGCCTCCCGGGCCTCTCCACTGGGAGGCTGGGCGCATGGGGGGTAGAGGACAGCTGGTCACAGTGGGGCCGTCGGGAGGCCGGGAGGAGACGGAGGGGGAGGGGACGCCCACGGAAAGGCTTGGAGGGCATCCAGGAACGGGCTCCAGCGGCGGGGATGAAGGCCGGGCCAGGAAGGCGAGCGGATGTGCCCCCGGGCGGGGCCCCGGGAGGACAGGGCCGCCCCAGCCCGGTCCCTTCTCCCACAGCCGCAGCTGGGGAGCAGCTGGCTGCCTCCGGCCGCTCCCCCCACCACATCTTTTACTTAGAGTGCTTGTGGCTCTGGTTGGAATTTCGTTCCAAATGGTAAATATTTTATTTCCATCCGCGAGGCTCCCATACAGATGACTTAAACATGACGTGGAAAATACCTCTCGATGCTCAACTCAGCCTGAGAAGATGAGTTCGCTGTGTGGCCAGAGGGCAGCTTTTGGAAAAATACTCTGCCTTCAACTGGACCATGATAACCCGAGGCTCCGTGCTCCCCTCCCTCCTCCGGGCCCGCTTGGGGCTTGCGGGGCTGACATCATCAGGGCAAGGGCGCCAGGCATCCTAGATGGGTTCCTCCTTCGCCCCCCACCCCCGCCTGGCGCA
>PISW01011269.1:0-42036 GCA_004023785.1 Mungos mungo | reverse complement strand
CCAGAGGGGTGCACGCAGCTGCCCTGGGCGCCCCACACCTGGGTACGCCCCGTCACCAGCCCGGGGTCAGCCCCGGGGGCCGCGGGTCCCACGAGCCGCCCTGGCCACAGCTGGCCGTGCGAGAGCGGGCACGCACCTCGCTGTGTCACGCCTCCTCCCGCGGGGCCGCTGCGGCCCTCCAGGGTCCTGGGAGGTGGATGCGTGCGGACCTGAAGGCCCCCGTCCCAGGGGCCTCACCGCAGACCCCGTCACAGTGACGCTGGCATACTTGGAAAGGTCTAGAACAATCTCGACCGTCCACGTAATGTACTGAACGGCTCCTACAGCTGCTACGCCAGCACCCACGAGAGCAAGGGTGCCCCACACGTGCGGCTGGCGCGTCATCCCCCGAGGATCACCTGCGAGAGGGCGGCCTCAGGCGCGTGCGCGCGACCCCCCTTCCGGGAAGGATGCAGACCCCGATGGCTCCACCACGGTGCTCGGCCCCTGGGACTCACAGCAGGCGGGCACGCCGTGGCCTTGCCCCCCCACCCCCCATGGGCGTAAGACTTCTGCAGCCACCCGCAGACCTGCGCCCCGCAGAGTTACAGTGAAGCTTCCAGCGGGCTGGGAAAACACGCCCAAAATGTTAAACAGGCTGAAGAGCGTGAATGAGCCAAACTGCATTTGTAGCGCGAACTCCACCGCGGACGGGAGAGAACCCCGCGACGCTGAGCAAGAGCACAAAAGAGAAGGTCACGCGTCAACAGGGCTTTCCGCTGAAGATGGGCACGAAAGAGGTCACCCTGGCTCCTTTTTCAAAAAACAATGTTTTAATGTTTCATTTATTTTTGAGAGACAGAGAGAGAGGGGCAGAGAGGGAGACACAGAACCTGAAGCAGCTCCAGGCCCCGAGCTGTCAGCACAGAGCCCGGCGCGGGGCTCGAACCCACAAACCACAGGCCATGACCTGAGCCGAAGCCGGACGCTTAACCGACTGAGCCCCCCAGGCGCTCGGGTCATGGTCTCACAGTCCATGTGTTCAAGCCCCGAGTCAGGCTGTGCGCTGACAGCAGGGGGCCTGCACGGGATTCCCTCTCTCACCCTCACTCTTTGCTCCCCTCCTCAAAATAAACAAACTTTAAATAAACAAATAAAGGTTCTATGCTATCCAAACTTATTAGTTTTGTAACCCATGGAAACAAAAGCAGAGAAAATAGTAAATAATGTTAAACTGATTGTGAAAGTCCACGGCCATCCTTAAGATTCCTTTAATGTTTGTGTTTTAAGAATCGCGCTGCTGCCGGTGTCGGGGAGACGGAAAAGACACGGACTTCTCTTCACAGCTCTGCTGACCGTGAGGGGACAACGAAGAATCCACACGGAGACCGCTCTGCAGGTGAGGAGGTAAAACCTATCCCAGGAGGAGCTTCTTTCTCCTTGGCTGTCCAGCGAACGGGGAGAATTTCTACTGCTTGGGCAAACACCCAGCACCACTTTCCCTGCCTTTAACCAGTAGAAGACGGCAGAATTCACAAGACTCCATCAGTGCACCACACGGGCAACTGTCCATGTCCCACGGCTGCCCCAGGAGCGGTCAGTCCCGTGATAAAGGGCCTCTGCTCCCCACTCCCCATCTTACTCCTGCTTTGCCCAGAACCCCCTGAACCTGCCCAGCAGCCAGCGTGGAAGTCCGAGGTGCTCCCTCTTCTCAGGAGGGACCGGGACGGGACAGGAGGCTGCACAATTCTCCATGTGAGCAGCTAGCTGCGGTCTCCAGGGAGAGACAAGAGTCTGATGAAGACGTGAGCAAGATGCCGTAGGGGGACCCCATGTGCCCCGCGGGCCACCACGTCCCAGTGAACGGGGAGCAGGGCCCCTCCCGGAGCCCCCCCAGAGCTACCCACAGCCAGCATCCCTCCACGAAATCAGGATAAAATGTCCCGGAGAGTCGACGGGATCCTTAACCAGAAAGAAAGCCTGGTCCTGTGAAGGCGGCCCGCCTGCCCAGAGATACAGGAGGGAAGGGCCAGGCTGGAAGGCACTGGAAAGAACAGCCAGAGGGGGCGAGCGTGCCCCCGGGCAGGAGGTGGTGCCCAGCACGGTGGAGGCGGGGTGGGGGGTGCCCACCAGACAGCTCGCTGGCGCAGGTCCCGCCACACCCGCCTCGGGGCCCCCCACGCACTACGGGAAGAGGGGCGAGCGTGCCCCGGGCCGCAGAGGCCGAACCGGGCCCAGGACCGTGGCCACAGGCCGGGCGCCATCTGGTTCTTCTCCAAACCTGCCTGATGGTCTCTGGCCGTCTCCACTGCTTTCTCGTTTTCAATTGTGCTTTATTTTTAAGGCATTTGACACAGTTGCTTTACACCCTCCGTCTGGGCACGCCCGTCTCTCAAATCCTTGTCGGGACAAATTATCAGGCTTTCTGCTGGCTTCCTTGTCTCTGCTGCTCAGTGTGAGTTCTGTCTGCGCACCTCCTGGCCTGGAAGGAGGCAGGCGGATGCCGATGAAGGGACCTGTGGGGCCCTGAGCCGAGGACCTCCCGGCGAGCCCCCACCCCCACCCCGGCTGTTCCGCAGCCTCGCGGCGCCGCCAGATGTTGACCAGAGCGCAGAGCGCTCTTTGATGTTTCTTCACGAGTGTCCGGGAGACAGCCCCGTTCCCAGGAGAAGAGCTACAGACGGCTCCCCGGGTCTGCAGGGCAGGGGTGGGGACTGTGGCTGGTGCGTCACTGTCCCTCAGCCCGGCTGAGACGGGGCGCAGGCTGGAGCGAGGAGGGTGTGGGTGAGCTGAGGGTCTGGGCCCAGTGGAGGGCCTGAGACCCCCCCCAGCAGCCCTGTCCCTAGTGACCCCGGCTGAGACCCCCCCAGCAGCCCTGTCCCTAGTGACCTGGCCAAGACCCCCCCCAGCAGCCCTGTCCCTGGTGACCCCCACCTGCTCCCGCAGGCCTTGCAGGGACGGGGTGGGGGGAACAGTGGTCCAGAAGACCTTGGGGTGCAGCTCCCGGAGCTCCCTGGGGCGCCGTTCCTCCCCCGCCCGGGCCTGCTCAGGATCACCCTACGGGGCAGGTCATCAGGAGGGTCTCTGGGGTCCTGCCTTGCTCTCCCAGCCGGGCCCTCTCCGCACACGCACCTGCCCTGTCTCCGGGGCAGGATCCCTTTCCTCACCGCCGTGCAGCCGCGGCAGGAACGGGACAGCCTCCAGGTGACCCCACGGGGCGTCCCCAGCTCTGCAACACGACTGGTCATCGGCCGGCCCACCTCCCTGCTGAGACAGCAGAGGCCCAGCGCAGGTGAGTAAGCCCCCTGAGATCACAGAGCCCGCAAGCCCGGAGCCTGGGCCCCGCCCTCTGTCGGGGGGGGGGGGGAGGCGGCTCCCAGCAGAGGGCGGGGCCTGGGGGCCCAGGGGCCCAGGAGCCAGGACCCACCTCCTCCCCGCACCCCGTCCTGCCCTGGGGCCCCAGAGCCACAGACTGGAGTCAGGGGTCAGAGTCCGTCCCGCGAGGAGATCTAGATCCCACTGACGCACGGGTCCCCAGATACCCTGGGAACCAGACGAGCTGCTTTGGTTGACATTTCAGGTTTTTCAAACATCAGCCGGGCCGAGAAACCCCTGCGGCCCGAAAACCCCTCTTCCGGCGGCCGCCGCGCCCCGTTCCCTCCAGCCCAGCGTCCCGGCCGGGCAGGCCACAAGGACTCGGGAGCTGAGCGCTCAGGACGTGTGCCCTTCTCGGCATTAAAGTATTTTTTAATAAAAGGCTTTTTTTTTAAACTGCGTTTCAAGGCAATTTTCCCTCGAAAGGCCTTGCTCGCAGCTGTTTTTGGGACGTTCCGCTCCTTCCCGGAGGCGGCACGGTCCTCATCGACCTCAGAAACACGGTATTTAAAGGATACATTTTCTGTAACATGATTTCTAAATAATGGACCGCTGTTACAAAGAAGGTGAGCTGATATAAACAAAGCCTCACAGGCCGCGTCGGGGGCGAAGTCGCGCGTGCGACCCGGAGCGCGCGTGTCCGTCAGGGGAGAGGCGAGGAGGGCGTGCAGTCTGTGACCGCAGGGGCGCGGTGTGCCTGGGCACAGAGGCGGGTAACTGACGCCTCCGGGAGGAAACTTCTAGACGGAGCAGGGCGGGGCTGGGAGAAAGGCGCTTCTTTCCATTCTATCCCTTTTTATACTTTTGAATTTTGTTCCAAGTGAATTATTACTTATGAAAAATTAATTTGATTTTAAAAAGGTTAAGCCTCATAAAGAGAAGGCCATGTTTTCTCATTACGCATTCACAAATTCACTTCCTTTTCGTGGGCGTGTCTTGCCTGGACGGAGGGGCTCACTGATGCCTCCCCCCAACTCCATTTGTAGATCAGATGGCGAACTCCATCATCCCGAGGGCCCAGGGCCTGCTCTTTAGTACCTGAAAAACATATACGATTGTTTTTGAATTAAAAGTCTGCAGGAATGCAAATGGTTTAATGCACACGGTGCTCAAAATTCCCTTCAGTGACGCTCGGCCAGTGCTCTGTTCCCAATTTTATTTTATTTTTGTATAGTTTTTACTATTTTTTTAATGTTTCATTTATTTTTGAGAGAGAGAGACAGAGCATGAGAGGGGGAGGAGCAGAGAGAGAGAGGGAGACACAGAATCAGAAGCAGGCTCCAGGCTCTGAACTAGCTGTCAGCACAGAGCCCGACGCAGGGCTCAAACCCACAAACCGTGAGATCATGACCTGAACTGAAGCCAGATGCTTAACTGACTGAGCCACCCAGGCACCCCAGAAGTTTCTTTTTTTTTTTTAAGTTTATTTATTTTGAGAGACAGAGAGCGAGCGAGCAAGCAGGGGAGGGACAAAGAGAGAGGGAGAGAGAATCCCAAGCAGGCTCCCCACTGTCCGCACAGAGCCTGATGGGAGGCTCTAACTCACAGACCATGATCATGACCTGAGCCAAAGTCAGACGCTCAACCGACTGAGCCCCCAGGCGCCCCCGTTCCCAAGTTTGAAGAGCGTCTATGAGCCGTGGAAAACAGCAGAAAATTTTCTCCAAAAAAAAAGGTCGAATTTGCATAGGACCCAGCAGCCCCGCTCCTGGGTGTAAATCCAAAAACCTGAAACGGCGGGTTGAAGCGGTACTTACCCCTGTGTTCAGAGCAGCAAACACCGTTGGCAGTAGCTAACACGCGGAGACAGTCCAGCGCCCCTCGACTGAGGAGTGGATGGGAAAGTGCGGTCTGTCTGGATCCGAGGGAGGATCCGGCCTGAAACGGAAGGACGCCCTGAATGTGTTACAATGGGAGAAATCTTGGAGGCCTACGCGGTGAGTAAGTCTGGCCTAAGAGGACACGTCCCGTACGATTCCACGTCCTTGAGGTCCCGAGGCCCATCGAAGTCACGGAACGGGGGCAGCGGCAGGGGAGCGGGGAGGCTGGGAGCCAGTGCCTCACGGGGACAGAGGTTCAGTTGGGGAGGATGAGAAAGTTCTGGAGAAGGGCGGTGCCCGCTGTCGCCCAGCAGTGAATGTACCCAGCAGTCCTGCCTGTGCCAGGGGCCCAACAGCAACCGGCGGCAGTGAGACTGCAGGGGAAGAGCATGCCAGGTGGGTGGGGGGCGACCCATTCCACGGCTGGGCAGACTGAGGTCCTGAGAAGGGAAGGGACAGCATGGAGAAACTCAGGCCCGAGGGGAGCCCTGGCGTCTGCTCCCACCCCATGTCCATCCCGCTGCACCGGCCACCAGAGGCTGGAAGGGAGGGGAGGCCCCCAAAACCTCTGCTCAGGAGCCCCGGGCACCTCCACCATCGCTACCAGGAGTCCTGAAGCTCTGCAGGCATTGAGCACCTACTGTATGCCCGACTCAGCCGCTGGGTCCTAAAGGGAGTACAGTTAGTTCTTGACCTTGAGAGGCTCACAATAGAGGAAAGAAAGATAAAATTGAAAATCAGGAAAGGGGAAAACGTCTAAAGGAGCTTTGATATCCACTTGGTGGAGGAAACAACAATCAAAGGACCAGCCCACTCTGCCTGGACGGACGGAGGCTCTCCAGGCGAAAGCGTCTGCAGTGGACCTGGGGGCAGCTCGACGATGCACGGTGACGTCAGACGGGGCGCTGGGGGTCCAGCATGGTAGAGGTGCAGGTTTGTGTTTTTTAACATTTGTTTATTTTTGAGAGCGAGAGAGAGACATAGCATGAGCGCAAGAGGGTCAGAGAGAGAGGGAGACAGAGAATCCGAAGCAGCTGTCAGCCCAGAGCCTGACATGGGGCTCGAACCTGCAGACTATGAGATCATGACCTGAGCTGAAGTCGGATGGAGCCCCCCAGGCGCCCTAGAGGCGCAGGGTTTATCCCGTGGAGTGAAGAGTGGGAAAGGTTTAGCCTGGGAAGAAACCAGAAGCCAGACCAGGTCGCAAAGAGGTCTGCGTGTCACACTAAGTGTATCAGTTAGCTACTGCCTTATGAGAAGCATCCCCAAGCCCCAGGGTGTAAACAGCAGCTTTTCATCAGTTCTTTTCTTCCTTTTTAAAAAAATGTTTGTTTATGTATTTTGGGAGAGAGCGCACACAGGAGGGGCAGAGAGAGAGGGAGAGAGTCCTGAGCAGGTTCCACGCTGTCAGCGTGACACGGGGCTTGAACTCACAAACCACAGATCATGACCTGAGCCAGAATTAAGACTCACTCAGCCGACTGAGTTCCATCACTCCTGCCGTGTCTGCAGGCCCACGGGAGCGAGCGGCTCTGCGTTTTGGGCTCAGTCCTCCCATCATCAGTGGCCTCCTGCTGAGCTCGGCTGGAGTCTGCTGCCGGTTGGCCGTCCCGGGTGGTGTCACCCTGTCCCGGTGTCCTCCCACACCCCAGGAGGCTCTTGGAGGCAGAGGGATGCAGACAGGGCAGCCGTTAGGCCCCAAGCCTCTGCTCTGCACCGCACCCCCTGTGTGCCCTACATTCGGTGAACCCCGGCAAGCCCCAGGGCACACCCCGATTCAGGGGGCGGGTGCCAACTCCACCTCTTGAGGGCAGCGGGCACAAGCCACACTGCAAGGAGGCGTGGAGACCCTCGGCAGGCTCCCAAGGCACCGCGCCGCAGGGCAGAGCCCCGACCGCGTGGACAGCCGTCGGAGGCTTTGACTGCAAAGGGACAACACGGTGCTTGTTTTCAGGAAGGAGATCAGCGGGTCTGCGGTCGTCCAGGTGACCAGCCCCCGTCCGCTCTGCGATGTTTCTCCTTGACCCGCGGTCTGTCATCTGCAAGCGTTTTCCTTCCGGAAGCAAGAGTTCACCAGGCAGAGGCCCAGATCGTGATTGCTGACGACCCTTAGAGCACCCCGCTGCCTGCGGACTGGACCCGGAGCCCAGGAGGGAGGAGGCGTCCCCGGGGGAGAGCGGAGCCGGAGGGGAGCTGGGGCCGGGACCCCCTGCTCCGTGAAGCCTCCGACACCACGTCTGCTTCCTGTGTGCTCCTTCACGCGCCGGAAACCGTGGGTTTTAACGCACCTCAATCCAACCCAGGGCCCTGGGGCATAAACACTAGAAAAAAAGAATTTTTGAAGAAAAAGGAAACTTCAGAACAGAGACTTTCCTAACGAGGCCCTGCGAGCGTTATGCGCGCACGGAGAGGGTGGCGGGGCATCCGCCAGCTTCCCCAGCGCCGGCGCGTGGAAACAGTGTCATAGAGCGATTCAATTTTCTAAGAATCAGTTAGCAATTAAACCCAGAGTGTTTGGGAACAGATATCAAATTCTAAAGAGAATTGCCACTTAAACTCTAACTTTTCTGAGCAACACAGGGATCGTGGGGAAGGGCTGGAAAGCTTCTCTGGAATTTCAGGGAGGAAATTATAAAAATTGAGGTCAAATGCCCTGTGGGATTCTTTAAATGAATCTGTGACCTTGATACGCCAGTAGAAAGCATCAGGGCATCAGGATTGTCTTCCAGGGCACTCATCTTCCTTAGTCCCAGGGATCAGGGCTGGGGACATGCAAGGAATTCTTGGCGCATTGGCTAGGGGTCCCTGGGACCCTGGCCGTTTGTTCTGAGCAGAAGTCCATCCACAGTAGGAAGGAGGCATGAGCACATGCACCCAAGCATTTAGAATGTGTCTCATGGGGGCGCGTCCCAGGCCCCAGTGAGGAGCGGCAAGCTCCGTGTCGGCCCCCCCACTTCCTGGGGTCGCCTGCCGGGTGCGGAATGTGGTCCTCGGGCTCACGGTTGTTAGACCCGGTGCTGCTCCCAGCCTGCGCGGAGGTTACCTGGAGCATGCGCTCCTGGTGCGCTCAGGAGCGTCAGCGGCCTGTCTCCAGGGTCACTGACGCCGGGGGGTTAGGCCCCAGCACGTCCAGCCCGACCTTCCATAGACCCCTGGGTGCCCTCTCCATCGGTCAAATGGGTCTGGGCGGCTCATCCGGCTTGTCTGGATCTCCGTTTTTGTGCACACAAAACACTGAATTTTCTCAGGGAAGTGCTCTAAAAATGTCACTAATTGTTGTGGAAATTTGCTATTTGTGTTGACTATCAATTACCGTAAGTATGCTGACGGCCAACCGTTCGTACAGAACCAGGATCAAGGTTCAAACGTGTGCATGCAGCCCCCGCACGGAGGACAGCGTCATTACTGGAAATCACGCTGGAGAGGAACATGGGTAACCGACCTTTCCATCAGGAACAAACCATGATCTGAAAATTTTAGGTGCTAAAAAATTTTTTCTTTTAAGAGAAAGGAGCAAACAGGACACTGCTGAGTGCGGCCAGTGTCTGAGACAGGGAGGGAGTGTGCACCTGCGTGACCGTGACCTTGGCCGTGGCCGAGGGCCGCCCCCGCAGGAGTTACAGGAAGGTGGGGTTCGCTGCGTCCTGCGCTGTCTGGCAAGGGCACAGTGGCCTCAGGAAGCGGTGACCCCACACCTCTCGTCTACCCGCAAGCTCTCGCCTGGAGCCAGGGCGCCGGCCTGCAGCTTCTGGGTGACGGGCGCCTTTCGCCCACACTCCCCACCGCTCCCAGCGTGCTCCCTCTTCCCCCACAGACTTCTAGGAAGAGTGCTCCCGTGTGCTTCCTCCATGTCCCCTCCTCCCTCCACACTCCCCAGGGCGGCTCCTCTGGCCTCCCCAGCTGTCTGCATCCAAACACACTCCTGGGCCTCTTCTAGAACCCTGGACCCATGCCTTCCTTTGGGGATCACCGCACTCCGTTCTGTGCCGGGCCATGCCTGAACCACGTGCCCTCCCCTCCGGCCACCCTCCGGCCCCCTGACAAAACTCTCCTCCTCCACGTGGTGGCCAAGGCAGTACCTCCTCAAGGGCTAGCGCTGGGTCACTCCTCTCTCGTGCCGAGCAAGGTCATCTGTTCCTTTCCATCCCCACCTCTGTGCATGGGAGGCAGATTCCTATATTTAGTCCAGGCTTCCCCTTTCAGCTCCAGACCCAGCGACTCCCAGCCTGCGGCAGCTGCACCTGGATGTTGCAAAGGCAGCTCACACATGACGAGCCCAAACCCATGCACCTCCCAGATGTGTCCCCTGCTTGGGTCCTCGTCCAGGTGTGAGGCTCACCGTGTGCCCAATGCTGCAATCCAGGGTCTCAGGAGCCATCCTACACACACATACCACACACACACACATACCACCACCATCACCACCATCACCACCATCACCATCACCACCACCACCACCACCATCACCACCACCACCATCACCATCACCACCACCATCACCATCACCACCATCACCACCACCACCACCACCACCACCACCACCACCACCACCACCACCACCACCACCACCACCACCACCACCACCACCATCACCACCACCACCACCACCATCACCTCCACCACCACATATCTAATCCATCACCAAACCATGTTCCTTATGGTTCCTAATTTTTTTCTCCTATTTAGCTTTCTTTTCATCTCTACCTCCAACCCCTCAGCACGAGTGCCCACCCCTTCTCTTGTGACATCTGCAATGTCCTTCTTCTGCATGTGGCTGGCCTGCCTGCTGCTGCCTGTTCTCCACACTGCAGCCCACTTAACCCCAAACCCAAGTTCATGATGTTAACTTCTCTGGAAAACCCTTCCTGCTGCTCTTCAACTGAGGGCCAGGAGCCCACCTGACCTTCCCCAGGCCCCAGGGAGCCTCCAGCCTCCTTCCACGCCACACCCCCACCCTCCATTCCAACCTGTGGCCCCTCTCTTATCTGCCTTCCAGAAGCTTCTATGCCTCTCTGACTGCACCAGCCCTGCTGCCACCTGACCTCACACCTTCCCTAACCAACTACGCACCCACATGTCCTCTGCAAACTGTTCCCAGCTCTGCTGACCAGGTCCACTGCCCTCAGCCTGGAGAATGAAAACTGTTTCTAGGATTTTTACAGTTGCAAGTCTTACATTTAAGTCTTTCATTCATTTTGAGTTGATTTTTGTGTACGGTGGGGTAGGACTTCAACGTCCTTCTTCTGCATGTGGCTGTCCTGTTTCCCCAACATCGTTTGTGAAGGGCTATCCTTTCTCAATTGTGTGTTCCTGGCACTCTTGTCAAAGACCAGGTGAGCACGTGTGCATGGATGTTTTCCTGGATTCTGTTCCATTGCATCACTCTCTGTGTGTGAACTTATGCTAGTACGGTGCTGTTTTAGTTACGATAGCTTTGTCGTGAATTTTGAAATCAGAAAGCGTGATGCTGTTCTGGTTTAAGGCTACCTGCTCTTTGACAAACGCTATGGTCTTAATGATTATACAAGAGCCAAATGTTAAAAGGATACCAGTTTTGGTTTTGGCTCCTTGTTCTTGCCCTCTCTTGTGGGGGCCACGATCCATGGCTAGATTATCTTGTACAATTCCTATCGTATGTGTACTATTGGCATAGAAGTAACATTGTTCCCCTAGAGCCTGGCATAGCCCTCCTTGGTGTAGGGGAATTTCTTACCCTGTAAAGGACATAGGGAAGGAGAACTACCCAATTTCCACCAGTGTCCATGGTTAATTTGGTGAGGGTCTCTCTTAGGGTTCCTAATATCTGGTGCTGCGTGGTTTGCAAAAGTAAGAATGACAGCCAATTTGTTTAGACAAATTGGTGTGCCATCTAGTGGCCACTTGAAGACCCCCCATTAGAGTCTGGTGGTAGAGGCGTAGCCTCCCCTTACCTTTTGCCGTGTTGAAATCCCACGCCCAGATTAGAGGCAATTAATACCAATAGAACATAATCAGAAACTTTTGCTGTTTCCCCAGCTTTCTGGGGCAACATTTGCCAGTCCGATGGCAAAGAGACAGGACAGTTTATCTTATTGGACGGGTGATTCCTCAGGCTTCTGCCGTGCTAGACCAGCCAGCTTCCGGGGTGTGGCTGGAGCAGGGCTGGAGATCTCAGGAGCCAGAGTCTTATTCGCAGGTCAGCTTACGCTGATCGACGAGATCTGGATCACCTCTCCAGGTTGAGGGTTCTTCAGAGCTGGCCTACTTAACTCCAGAGTGATGCCTGAAACTTTAATAGGGGCTGACCCCCATCTTTAAATATCATCCTCACAGACTAACAAGCCTGAGATCCAACAACAAATATTCAAAGGCACTCAGAACTAGAATAACTTTACAGTAGTGCATTGCTGAAACATAGTTTTTCTCTCTTAAAAAAAGTTCATTATCAGAGATAGCCAAATCGAAACCAATGCATTTGTGGACCAAGTCCAGTCTTAACAACCCTGACCTAATTATTTACATAAGCTCACCAAGAATGAAGATTGTTCATGAGGACTTTATAAGGCTTGCTTTGCTGGGTCCTTTTATAAGGAATCTCCAGGTTGAACTTAGTAGCCGCTCCGGGCCAGAAGCCGAGTCAAGCCAGCACTTTCCATCCGACAGGCCTGCAATACCTGTTAAATTGGGCAAACTCCTCTTCCCAAGGGCCCCAACATCTGCTGAGGTCCCTGCACCTGCCAGGAAGTGACCTTCTTTACCCACCTGGGAAGGCTGCTTGGAACTCTGTGAGCAAGGGATCCAGCCAACATTTCCACGAGGCTTTATGGCTCCATGTTCCATATAGTCAACATTAGTTCCTTAAAGCTGTCAGGTCATATCTGGGCCTATGCCTGACTCTCGAATAGGACATTCCAGTCAAAGCCTTGGTCAAACAAACAGTATTTCCAATGGTGTCTTACTATAAAATGAACAGATTCTTATTGAACTTATGCAAACAGTTGTAATTGCCATGAAAGAAAGAATACTCACTGAGATTTTGAACTTCAAACGGTTTAAGTAGAGAGAAAAGATAAATGCTCTAGACAAACAAATACTTTATAACATTTCTGAATATCACAGATTTCTTAGAACAACACGAAAGACAGAGTTAAGCCACAGAACACAGGAATTGGTCCTCCTGGCCAACGGAGGAGAAAACAAAAGTGAGATGATGGTCTTTGTGTGCTTTCCAAAGAAAAATATGTGGAGGAGACCCCAAATTCCCATGAAAAAACAGATGGGGGACCTGAACCCCCTTCCCTAAATGTCCTCGTCAGTCAGAGTCACAACAAAATTATACATAGACAAACAAATGCACGAAGGAGCAGACACAAGTGTCCTAAGGAAAATGGGGTCTTGCTGCTGCCACCAGCGAAACCCCCTACAGGCGAACCAGCTCTCCAGCCTCCCAGTGGGGTCCTAGGCCCCACTCGCCCAACCTAATTAAAATGGGACCCCACTGCTGCCACCAGTGGGATCCGTAGAAGAACAACGAACACCGAGGGATGAATCCCTCCCCGGACTTTTAACCTTCACCCCTGAATGAACGCTGTTGCACCCGAACCACAATAGGCATCAGGGGATGAATCCCTCCCTGACCTGTGGGTCCAAGACGTCTCTTGGATCCCACGGCCTTGAGGCTCTCTGTGTGTCCGCAAGCCTCCTTTGAGGCCTTCCTTCAACTTTACTGGGGGATGAATCCCTCCCCAGATTCCTTCAATTAGACTGATCAGTCAGACAGCGGTCCCGAACTTCCTGGGCCCTCTCAACGGACAAACACACAATTTAGACACAGACAGACAAGAAATGAGTGCACTCACCAACCGGCGATTAGGCCCAACATGTCAGGGTCCCAGGGGCTCTGGGGAGGAGGATTCCCGGCCCATGCACCAAATGTTATGCCCAGATCGCAATATCATCCCCAAAGACCAGAGACCACCAGGGAGACCGAGTCACGCATGCAAAAGCAAAGGGCATTTATTATTATGGGCCTTAGCTCGCTGGGCTTAGGCTCAGGCTCACAGACCTCACCAGCGCAGTGGATCCGTGTTGAGAGCCCCGAACAAGGGCTGAGCAGCAACTTTAACCATACATTTTGTTTAGAGCGTTCATTACTTTTGGCCAGACCCAATCACAATATTTAGTGTTTCTTTGAAAATAACCAATTAGAGAGTGGGCTAAGGACCCCCATGTAGGGTGTAACTAGCCTTAAGCAATAAGTGATTATCTAAAGCTTCTATCTCTAGGCCTGTCCTTAGGAATGTTAAGCATTTTAGCTGGCTTCTGATTGGGCGTTACTAGGGTGGTCCCTGGTTGAGCAATCTGTGCCCTTTTATTGTCTAATGATTCTGAGAAACCGACACTTAGGCCTCCAAGGTCAGAGGGGAAGCCTGTCATGGAGTCAGTTTGGTTCAGACCTGTGGCCTTTCAATGCCTCCAACTTTGCTTGTCTTTCTCAAGATTACACTTATATTCTTTTTCTGCTCCCATATGAATTTTGGGGTGGGCTTTTCTATTTCCGTATGAAATGCTGTCGGGGTTTGGAAAGGGATTGGACTGACTCTGTAGGACCACTTTCTAACAATGCGAAGTTTTTCAACCCACAAACACTAGACGTGTGTCCATTTCTTTGCATCTTTTCTGTCACCGATGTTTTGTGATTCTCAGGGTGCGAGTTTCCCCTTTTTAGTTAAGTTTTTTTCTAAATATTTTATTCTTTCTGTTGCAATTGAAAGTGGGATTGTTTTCTTTATTTCCTTTTCAGCTGGTTCACTGTTGGCACACAGAAGCAGAAGACCCTTGTGTTTTGATTTTGTATCCTGTTGTTTCCCTGGATTCGTGCATCAGTAACAGGTGTTCTGATGAGTCTTACCAGTTTTCTACATGTAAGATCATGTCGCCTGCAAACAGAGAGAGATTTACCTCCTCCTTTCCAGTTTGGGCGTCTTTTATTTCTGTTTCATGCCTGACCACCTCCTCTGCAGCCTAACCGAAGTGTCCCAGTGTCCCTTCCCCAGCCATCCTTCTTGTGGCTTTGCATCACGCAGCAGTGCATTGCATCCACAACGCCCATCCCAACGATGCTGTCCTGTCTGCTTACGCGGCGAGCAGTTAACGGCCCTTCAGAGAGGTGCACGCCTCATCCCAAAGCCTGTACCTGTACTTGGTTACTGAACAAAGGAGGATTCACTTTGTCCATTGTTGGCCTTAAAACAGGGAGACTGTCTGGGCCCAGGGCGAGCACAGCATCCTTGGAGAGGACAGAGGTCACGAGGGGAGGGTCTGGGGAAATGCGCCTGTGGAAGCAGGGTCAGGGGGATGCATTATAGTCAGAGGAGGGACCTCGGGCCTCCAGAAGCTGGGGAAGGGAGGAAAGAGCTTCTCCCCGCAACCTCCAGAGGGACTGAGCCCGGCCAGGTCCAGGAGGTCAGCCCCGTGAGCCCCGCGAGCCCCGCTTCAGAACCCTGGCCTCCAGCACCGAGCCGCAATGAAATCCGTGCTGTTTAAGCAGCATGTTCGTGGTGCTCTGTTGTAGCAGGAATAGAAAACTACCTCGTGTCTATTTCTCTCTCCTTTTATAGGCAAACTCCATGGGGCACATTGGCCACTATTTGCAGAGTCTAGTGGCATCTGATATGTGCTCAGTGAACACTTGTTGAAAGAGAAAATGAATGAAGAATTCTAAAGCACCAATGGCTAAGATTAAAAACTCTCTGTATAGATACATATATGGGTAAACACCCCCAGGTCCACATCGGGATGGCAAAAACATGTAACTCCTCCAAATTTTAAAAAATCGGACTTATGTCAGGGGGGTGCTCCCACCCGCCCCTCGCCCCGCAGCCCCCCCAAGCAGTGGGGACCTCTGGGCCCTCTCCATGCTCTGCGCCACACAGGGGACGGCGCATCCCCATAGAACCGGAGCCTGGCTGACAGGCGCCTTTGTGAACATGCAGACCAAGCTCCGGCCGTAGCTACCGCCTTGAGCAGGGGTGAGCCCAAAGGGATCCCGCCCCCCAGGGACAGGGCAGTGGGCAAAGTCCCTCCAGGGACAGCAAATCCCAGGGGTGTCAAGGTGGTGGATACTGAACCAAGAGCATGGAGAGCAGGAAGATGGGATCGCCCACAGGGAGGAGCCCCCCCAGGGACATGGAAAGCTCTCTCCCAATGTTTCTTGGGTGCCGCTCTGTCCCTCTGTGCCCACTCTCTCCCTCTGTCCCCTCCCGTTCTGTCTGCCGAAGAAACACACCCCGGGTCCTCAGGAGGCCCACAAGCACCCTCTGGACCACCGCAGGTGTTTGATGCGGTGTGTGATGGAAAGGCAAAGCGTAGGAGGGCGGGGCCGACATAAAGCAGAAGAAATGAAAAGGGGGAAGACCTTAAACCTAAGGAATGGGTAACTCCAGTTAGATGCATGACAACCGGGTGACAGCGACAGTGACGCCGGTGATCTGCTGGGAGAGGAAGGAGAGGGGAGCTGTGAGGTGTTTCTGAGGAAACAGGGAGGGGCCTCAGGACGGACCTTGGGCAGCGGGGCCCAGGCCGGAGGCTGGCTCAGCCCCGCACCCAGAGATGCGGCAGTGCCCTCGGTCCACCAGGAGCCCTGGTGACAACCGCCCCTGCTGAGGGGTGGCCCAGGGGACACCATCGGTGGGCGCTCTGTCGGAAGGGCACCAGGGGCACAAAATGAGGGAGGAAAGATGATCCTTTGGCAGCAAAAAGTGGGGAGAAGTGGGCCATGGAACTGGCAGTGCAGCTGCTGGAAGGAAGTGATGCGGCCATTTGTGGCTGGAGCTGGGCCTGGAGGCTCTTTCTAGAAGGTGACAGGTGACATCGTCATCCTGGGCTGACCTTTCCCACCTGGGCACTTGGCCCTGACACATCAGCATTTTGTGGGAGGCAGCCCGGGAAGACAGTTGACCAGAACGTGTGCCAGCGTGCGGCTCTGTCCCCTCCCTGCCGGTGACCGGCCCCCAACGTAGGACAAGGCACTTGGGGGGCTCTGACTCCTCCCCACAGGCTCCAGCATTCTCTGCGGGGACAGAGCCAGCCCCGCCTGGGCCCCGGAGAACGGTCTGTCCTTGGAGCTGGAGAGTCTGTAGGAGCAAAGGGAAGCAAAGCCCAGCAAACAAATTCCACGCGGCTCCTTGCCTACGATGAGGATCTCAGACACCAGCGGCCAACGTGGGGCTTTAGGCCGGACTCCAGACGCGCCCCGGCCGTCAGCGCCTGCTTTCACCTTTGTGTTGCCTTGTGTCACTGTTTGTAAGTCGCAGCCGACGCAACAGGACAGAGTGGACAGGGACGGACGGACAGATGGGGGACAGAGGACATGCGGAGGCGGAGGGGGAGGGGGAAGAGCGATCTACACCCTGTGACCATTTGGCCCTGGGGAGGGACGGAAAAGCGCCACCTGGATCTTCACCGCCCCCACGACGGCCACGTGCGCAGCGCAGCGGAGCTGCCCAGGGGCTGCGAGCGGGGAAGACGCACTGGGTGCCTCTGAGACGGTCTGCCCACCATCACCTCCTCACCACTCATCCCCACCCCCGGTCCCTGCTTCTCCATGAATGCTGCGGGTCTCCTTGAAATCCACGCTTTCAGCGGCAGCCCGTGACTCTGTCTCTCAGCAGTGGCTCTAACGCTGTCCCCTGCACACTTGTCACCTGCCAGCTCAGGTCAAGAACAGGGGCCACGAGAAACACAGGGTGACAGAAGGAGGGCCCAGGGCCATGACAAGAGAGGACCGCATCAGCTCTGCCATGTTGCAGAATTCGCTCAGCTCAGAAGGCGGCCACGGTGCGTGTCCCGCTCCCAGGGATGGAGAGATACGTGCTCACCGGGCAAAAGCGTGCAGCTCTCGTTGGAGGAAAGCACAGAGAGCGCCAGCACGGGAGCACGTATGGCGACTGGGCCATCATGGATTGTTGCAACGCTTCAACAAATGATTTCGGAGACGCCAGGGCCGTAGTTTCGGTCACAGATCAATGCTCCTTGGGTCGGCCTTAAACACAGTCCGCGTGTATGGTCTGTCCAAGTGTGATTTAAAGACAGACTCTCCTACACATAAACGTGTCAATGATTTATTTAACTCATTAATGAGGGAACCGCCAAGATGGCTACGCTGGTGGTATTTCTAAGCATGGACAAAGAATGTTGACCGAAGGTCGACCAGGCCACGGTCACGTCCTACAGGGCAAGGGCGCCCCAAGGTTCTCGACTCCCTCTCCTCGGTGTCGGGAGTCCTTCGCATCCCCTCCCACCAAAGATCTACAAGTTGGTGTGAGATTTCGCAGTCCGGGCACTGCTCGGTAAGTAACCTGTCAAACACAGCGTCGGTCCCCTCAGGCATCAGCTCCTCAGGCAGCCCTCAGACAGTGGGCAAGAGGACATTACAGGGACGGTCAGCCACACTTCTGCTTTATTTACAAGGCTTTTAACAATAATTTTTCCTAGCGGAATATCAGACGAGGGGAAATAAAGTTACCACTATTTGCAGATGGCAGTGTTTCCATGTAGACAATTCAAGAGAGTCTCAGAGCAGGCTTCTGAGTTCGCTGTGGGCTGAGCTGGTCGCCCCAAATTCGAATGGTGTAGCTGTTTGCCCCTGACCTCAGGGAGGACTTGTAAGGAGGTGAGTTAAACGCTAAATGAGGTCACGTGGGTGGCCCTGACCCAGCATGTCTGGTGTCTTATAAGAGATTAGAACGCAGACACAGAGGGACGACTACGTGAGGACATGGAGGACACGTGAGGACACGGAGAAGGTGGCCAGCCACATGCCAAAGAGCAGGACCTCGGGAGGAACCGGTCCTGCCCACGCCTCGTGTCCCCAGAAGCAAGGGTCCCTCTTGCTGCACGTCCCCGTGGCCAGTGCCATCTGCCAGACCCACGCCAGCCAGTGTGCCCGTGAGCACGGGCTCCAGGGTGCACAAGGGGCTGAAGCACCCCGACCAACAACCATAGAATGTTCCAGAAGAGAAACTGTGCTCATATTTGGAAGAAAAGCCGTAACATATTTGGCAACGATTTAACAAGAAACTTGCTTAGTCAACATCGTGAAAATCATGAAACGCTCCTGAAGGACATGCAGGCCTGTTCAAACAAGATGCATCTTGTTTCCGGACGTAAGATGCGCTCGGTTCAGATGTGAGATCTCCCAGGCGAGATCCTGCACTCAGCCCAACTCAGATGAACGTTGGAAAGGAACCTTTTACTTGAAAAGCTGATTCCAACATCATACTGGAGTGTTCGTAAGTATGTAAAAATTGCCGAGAAATGTATGGAAATCAAGACCTATCATGGGAGACGTTCGCTATTGTCAGTAAATCAAATTACAGAGCGATATTAATCAGGACCATTAGATGTTGGCGCAGAAATAAACAGGGGATCCATGGGACGGACAGACAGCCTGACACATACTCCAGGATGCCATTTACAATAATACAACAGCATGCGTAACACAGCGCATTTCAGTTCAGTACGGAAACCATTCATTGAATAGAGTTGGGAAAATATGGTTCCCCTCTGAAAACCAGATTCTTTTTCCTATTCATGTCAACTCAAACATGGATTCCTGACGAATAAAGTATCCAAATATCTTTAACTATGAAAGAGCAGGTCATACAGGGAAGTACAGTTTTTAGAATTTATTTATTTTGAGAGAGAGAGCGCGCGCACACGTACACGTGGGGGACAGAGGGAGAGAGACTCCCACGCAGGCTCCACGCTGTCGGTGCGGCATGTGACACGGGGCTTCATGTCACCCCTGCGAGATGGTGACCCGAGCAGAAACCAAGAGTCAGACGCTCGACCGACAGAGCCAGCCGGGCGCCCTGTGAGATATATTTTTATAATCCCAGGGTCACGAAGGTCTTCGAAGTCAGAACATAAAGTCACGACTCGTGGATGGTCACACAGGGACGGTCTGGCCCACCCCCGGTTTAAACACCCAGTCGGCAGCTGAAATGACGGATGAAGAGAGACCTTGGTAACAGCTGTGACAGGCGACGGGTCAGTGTCTCCAGAGCCCAACTCATGTCCCTGAAGGGCTGTGTGCCTTAAAAATTTGATTCTGAATTTCTACTGAAAGCATAAATGTCGACACATTGCCGAGAAGATTTCACATCTCAGGAAGAAAAATTTTTAAATTTGTTGGGTAAAGGGTACACACAAGATCCATTTGAGGCACCGTAAATATTCTAACCTTGGGCCTGATGCGGGTCCCACAGGGGCAAAGGGTGTAAAACTGTGTCAGGCTGCACCCACAGGCGAGCAGACTTGACGCCGCCATGTGTCACCTCAACAAAAGCGTTTTACAAGTGAGGGGAGACCCAGAGCTCAGAGAAGAGAGAGTTTAAACACTGACACGTGCATTCTCACCTCTGCTCGTGTCCAGTGGCCTCTAACAGCAGCGTCTCGCTAGGTCTCACCCCTGCAAGGGCCCTCCCCGCCCCCTGCTTCTGCGGCACGGCCTCTGGGAAGCCAGCGAGGGCAGGGCCGTCCGCCACGTGAGGGACGTGTCTCCACATGACGGAGCCACCCTGCCAACCGCCAGCCCAGCCCACCCTCGCTCCAGGCCGCCCCCTGCCCCTTCCTGTCCGCCTGGCCCTCAGCACCGTCTGGTGACCAGCAGTTCGGCGGCTGCGTCCTCAGGATGGCCCATCCTGACCAAAGAGAAGAGGGCCCCTCCCGAGGCACGCGGGCTGGAAATAGGGTGCCAGGGCGCCCCTGCAAGTCTGGGGAAGCAGGTGGTGGGAAGGAGCAGACGCCAGCACGCAAGGAGCCGGGAACAGAGCACAGGGCAGGGGCAGGGCCCTGAAGCCAGGTCAGCGCCAGGCCCCAGCCGGGCACAGTGCAGTCAGCCTCTCCTGGACGGAGCCTCTCTCCTGGTCCTGGCAGCAGAACCAGCGCTGGGGCTGGAGCCACGGGCCGGGGACCAGCCCTCAGCGGGCTCCCCGTGACCCGATGGACCTGCCCGCCCGCGGGGCGGGCTCACGGGGTGGCAGGGCTCCCGGGCCGGTCCCGGGAGGGCGTGGAAATGATGGGGGCCGCCGACAAGGGCGGCTCCAGGAACCCCCACCTGGTTTAGAGCCGCAGGGCGCCTGGTGGCGGGCATAGCGTCCTGTTTCACTTCTCAATTTGTTTGGAGCTTTTCTCCACGTGGCTTGGGGCAAGATGTGGCCTGGGCTTTCTCGCCTGTAAAATGGAAGGACTGTGGTTTTCACGGCCACCAAAGCTGTGGGTGTCCGGTTAATGAGAGATGGAACCAAAACACAGAAGGAGAGCCCGTGAGGGCGTTTGACCAAAGTGGAACGTGCTCATACCAGACAGGTGTGGACATCACCCCTCTGTGCTTCCCACAGTCGGGGAAGGGGGGGGCCCCTTGGCAGAGGCACCGGGAAGCCCCACTGGTGGGGGGAGCGGGACCCGAGAGCCAGGCCCTGAGGGACGCGCACTGGGGAAGGGACCCCGGGCACGCACGTTCGCGCTGGGGTCAAGACGTGGGCTTTGACGCGCCCTCCTAGCTGCCCCCCCCTCAGGAGGCCTCTCCGGAGGTCTGCGGGCCGGCCCGGTGTGAGGAGAGGGCTCAGCTCCATGCACGGTCTGGGGCCTGGAGGGACTCGGGTGACGGGGAGCGTGTTGGTGGTCTGTTCTCAGGGAGCGCCGGCCCAGAGCTGTGACAGTAAGAGACCCAAGCAGACCTCTGCTCCCAGGAAGCAGCCTGCAGGGCCGGACGATCCCAACTTGTAGTTGTGTGCACGTGGGTGTTCCTAACAGAGAGGACGTGACCAGCCTTCCGCTCGTGTCCTGTCTCTGAGGCTGGGAGCGATGGAAATCAAGAAATAACTGTGATCATCCCACAGGTCAGAATTCAGGGAGGTCACGCTGACCTCCATGGTCACTGGGATGAGGAAAGTGGCCGTTGGCCCTGGATCCGAGGAGAAGTTCCCCTAGAGGAGCAGAGTTAGGGCCACAGGGCACAGCCAGACTTTTGACTCTGAAAATGCCCCAAATTTGGAGCATTTGGGTGCTACTTTTATTAAGGAAAGTGATGTTTTTATTAAGAACACAATCAGGGTGCCTGGGTGGCTCAGTCAGTTAAGTGTCCGACTTCAGCTCAGGTCATGATCTCACGGCTCGTGATTTCAAGCCCCGCATCAGGCTCTGTGCTGACAGCTTGGAGCCTGGAGCCTGTTTCAGATTCTGTGTCTCCTTGTCTCTGTCCCTCCCTTGCTTGTGCTCTGTCTCTCTCTCTCTCAAAAATAAATAAATATTAAAAAAAAAAAGAGCACAACCTTTTATTACAACCTCATGCCTAGTTGACAGAGGAGAAGAGACCCCGAGACGCCCAGAGGTGCCCAGCGAGCAGGTGCTCTGTGTCCCCCGGTCACCACCTGCTGAACCAGCCAAGAGGGTCTCCATGGCGCTAAGTGACAAAACCAGGTGAAGATGAAATGCCCCTCCTTTCATATTCCACGTGAATCCTTTACAAGTCTCCTGGGCACATAAAATCTCCCACCTGCTCAAAAGGCAGGTATTAGAACAGAAGTTTTATATACGAAAAACTAGGACTCTGAAAGGTGAGACTCTTGCCAGATACCACACAGCCAGTGGAAGGTCTGGGTGCGGGTGAGGGCCGCTCTGCATCTCTGGGGACGGCGGCAAGGTCAGGCATCAGAGGCCTGCAGGGAAATGCCCATCACTGGGGATGCCCAGCTGCACCTGCACCCTCCTGGATCCACAGCTGGGCCCCCCAAGGCCAGAGCCATCAGCCCCTTGGCCATCCTTGAGGTCCGTGTTCCATGCGGCTTCCTGTCCGCGATCGGGTGTCTCACAAAGTCCCGGCATGAACGGCGCTAGAGCCCCCGGGGGCACACGGAGGGGAAGGCGGCCACGCCCCCCACTCCGTCCCGCCCAGGACCGCAGGGCCGCACCTGAGGTCTCAGGGGACCTGGTCCATTTGTTTGCGGCGTCCTCCTGGAGACACACTGAAATGATGCACTGAAATGAATTTCCATGTTTATAAGGCCATGAATTATTGAAAAGCACTCAGGAATTTTGTGTTCCATTTATACGAATCAATGAACAGAGAGCTATATTCAACCTCTGCTTTGCTGCTTATGGTTTATAAAGACAGTGCAAACCAACAATATCAAGTACATATGGAGAGGAATCCTGGTCACAGCTGTAATAAATACCAAGAATGGGCTTTCAGAGAAAGATGCAGAACCTGCATGAAGCAAATGATTAGGTGAGCAGGTGCGTGGGTAGATTTTTAAAAATATTTTTCATGGATATTTTCAAAGGAACACAGGAGCGGAGGGGGCAGGAGGATGAGTTCTGGGGAGCCCCCCCCCCCGGCGGCCGAGGGGCTCGGGCTCCTCCCGCCCAGAACTGTGACGGTCTTCCTGGAGCCACAGCATATCAAGGTAGATGAGCTGGAGACATGGATAAATGCACACACGTCATGCAAACGTACATGGATAGAAATGTAAATGTTATAAAAACGACAATAACTCTTAAATAAGATCTACTGCGATCTCAATTAAAATTCCAAAGGGAGTTGTTTTACATTGTCAAAATAATTCTCAAATTCAGGCAGAAAAAAAGGAAATACATTAAAATTGCCAAAAAAACATTTGAAATGAGGGCAAGATTGATGTACTACCTATGAATGAAGAAAGCCCTAAAAAGCAGCAGTAGAAAAAGTCGACCTTTTTTATAATGTTGGAGTGGCCCAATGCCAAAGCCAAACACCATTAAGGAAAATATTAATTTACTCATATACTTATGAATCTAAAATAATTTAAAGATAAACTATTATAATACAGGAATGAATTTGGTAGTGTCCTGATATAAAAGTATGCAGGGGCACCTGGGTGGCTCAGTCAGCCGAGTGTCCAATTCTTGATCTCGGCTCCGGCGGTGACCACAGGGCGTGTGTGGAGTCCGCTTGAGACCTTCTCTTTCTCCTGTGTCTCTCTCCCCTGCTTGAGCTCTCTGCCCTCTAAAAAATAATGAATGAATAAGGAATGAACAATAAATAAATAAATAAATAAATAAATAAATAAGCAAATAAATAAATAATCAGCACGCAAAGGTCAACTGTATTTCCATGTGAATAACAAACACACAAAGAAATTCACAAAAGATAGTATTAATCAGGGGGAAAATCTAACATAGGATGTACAGAAACTTTACCCAGAAATCCCCGGTACTTTATTGAGAGAATCAAAAGAAGTTCTACATAAAGAGCCAACAAAGGATGTACAGAACCTCTCCTGGAAATCTACAAAATATCACTAAGCAATGTTGAGTTCTTTTTTTTTATGTTTTATTTATTTTTTTGAGAGAGAGAGAGCGAGAGAGAGAGTGTGAGCACAGAAGGGTTAGAGAGAGAGAGATGCAGAATCCAATGACAGGCTCCAGGCTCGGAGGTGTCAGCACAGAGCCCGACGTGGGGCTCGAACCCATGAACTGCAAGACTGTGACCTGAGCCGAAGCCGGACACTTAACCAACTGAGCCCCCCAGGCGCCCTGAGAAATGTTGAGTTCCAAATAAATGGAAAGCTTTTCTTAGGTGAGGACAGTTCTCCCCAAATTAATCTATAAATTCAAGGGACCCACAATTAAAATCCCAGCAATTATTTGCAAGAAGATCGTAAGCTGACTCAGATACTCTAAGTGTCCATGGCAATCTTGAAAAACAAGCACGAAGATGCTCTAAGCACGATGTATTATAAAGCCGCAGTTAGTAACTGAGCAAGTGTGAGGTGGGCATAGGGATGGAGAAACGGACCGATGGTGTGGGGCAGGGTCCAGAAATAGACACGCGCATGCACGACTCAGCGGAGACAGGATTTTTCTTTTCATAGTTGGATGTGAGCCCATATCTAAGCAGATATTTAAAGACATTGTGTGCATTTGAAGAAAGTGCCTTCAAGAAAAGCCCTACAAACTTCAAAGTCTCCCATAGGGTGTGAGAACCTATGTGCCTAACCATCAGCACGTAGGGTCCGTTTTAAAATCATTCCTAATTAGACAGCAAAGAACTTTTCCACGGTTTGTGGGGCTGAACACTGCTTTCCTCTCTTGTGGGGCGTCTGTATCGCTTCTTTAATGAATTGCCTGTTCACATCTGTTGCCCAATTTTCTATTGGGAAGCTCACAGTTTCTCTTAGTAATTTGTCCTACGTTTTGTAATCTTGTTAAATATTAAAGGTTTATTTCTTTATCTGGTGCATTTGAAAATGCTGTGTCAGCTAACACTGACGGCTGGGGGGGGGGCACGTGCTCTGATGCTGCCCCCCCCCCCCCCCCCGCAGAGAGCCCTCACTGTCAGCCCTCAGTGGGAATGGCCTCCGTGGCCAGAAACCGCGCCTTCTGCAAAGCCCTCTCCCCTTCCTGGCTCACCTGATGGCAAGTGGGTGTAGGACAGGAAACCCAGCCCCAGCCCCTGCCCCGCCCAAGGGCACGTCTGAAGGGCCGCCTGCTTCAGACCTCTCCGCCAGCTCAGCTCGCCTGGGGCCTCTGCCCCCCTCCCCCTCTGCTCAGCCCCGCTCCTCCCCCCTCCCCTCCCTGGCGCGGAGCATCCCAAGAACCCCGGCTGCCTGCTCAGCTCCGAGGCGCCCGCCCTGCCCCTGCTCCTGACGTGATGAAGGTCCTTCTCTCATCAAACCTGTCCGTCTCCTGTTTTGTGTCTGTCCAGCCTCAGAAAGCTCCCCGCACCCCTGAGATTATGTGAATATTAAGCATTGAGACTGAGAGCATGAACACATCTGGATTCTCTGTGGTGTGAAATGTGGAGGAAAGAACTTCATTTTCTTCCCACAGGCTCAGATAGAAGGCGCCCGAGCACTTAGCAGTCACTTCTGGGCCACTGATTTGAAGTATCTCCTTAATAATAGAGTAAATGACTACGGATACCTGGATTTGCTAATCTATTAATCCGGCCTGTCGGTCTATTCCTGGGCCAGCCCCCTCCATCTTGATTCTGGCCACCTGCTCAGCCCCGGCAGGGCCGGCTCCCACAGCTCTGCCTTCCTAACGGTGCGTGTGGATCGCAGACCAGCGCCACACCCCCTGCTGTCTCACGTCCCACCTCCACACAGCCCCCCTGCAGGTGGCCGTGCCCACTCGGGTCTCAGCCTGGCTGCGCTGGCTGAGCGAACCCTCACCGTCCTGAGAAGTGACCCCTGCGCAGTTCGGGGCCCCAGCTCGGCCTCCGCCCACGGGAGCGCTCAGCTCCCGATCCTCCAGCAGCGGGAAGAACTCGCGCTTCCCCCGCCCCGGGCTCTGCTCACCCCGCGCCGCCTCCCAGCAGCCACCTTGCGTCAGGACTAACGCAGAGGAACGTCCGGCTCTGTCCACCGTTGCCCGGAGCCGGCAAGGCCAAGGCAGGCTCCTCGCCGTTCTGCAGGTTTGATACGAGCTGCGCCCGCTCGCAATTTCCGACGGAGATTCAAACACGGGCCTCAGGAGGGCCGCAGGCGCTCACCCACCGAGTGTGTCCACGTGTCCCTCTGCGCGCCTCCCACTCCTCCGCTTCTCGGTCCTCGTGATGCAGGAAAGGAGGGAGATGGCCAGATGGCTCTAGTGGGCGAGGAGGGCTCGGGGCTTGGGCACAGCCCCGCCCGGCCGGCGCCCCCGGCTCTGGGTCCCCCTCGCCTGTAGGAAGCAGGCGTTTCTTTTTCCGTTGCTGCGTGAGCTGCTCTCCTGCTCCGGGGCCGCCACTGGTTTTCTCACTGCTGTTGTCTGGACGCACGGACGGGCGGCCTCCGCGGCCCTAGCGGCGGTGGCCCGGGGAGGTGCCCCGCGGGGCGGCCGGCCGTCTTCCCGGGACAAACTGCAAGCCCGGCCGCCTTGTCACGGTTCGCCGTGGCTTCCCCTCCAACCACGTGTGACCACCGGCCCCAGGCCTTCCCGCCCAACAGTCAGCCCCCGCGCCCCGTCGGCAAGACGGAAAGGGACCGGCAGGAGGTCCGCTGCCCCCGACGTGGCACAGGAGCTTGGAATCCGCAGACTTTGCCAAGAGCCCCAGCTTAGCTCACGAAGCCCGGCCCGTCCTGCTCGGGGTCACTGGAAGCTCCTTCGGGGACGGGGACACCCAAAGGCAAGCCGGGCTCGGGGTGGAGGCAGGGGCTGAGGGCCCCCCGCCGGCTTCGTGGGTGGGAGGAGGTGATGGCCAGGGGCCAGAAGCGTGGGAGGAGGTCTACTGGGAATCGGAACGTAGGGAACCGTATGAAACTCTAGAACCAGACTTGTTCCGCGGCTGGGGAGATGTCCGATGCGGCGGAAGGCCCCGGCCCGCCAGGAGCCAGCGCACCCTCGAGGGCCCCAGGCCGCACTGGCGGATCCGACCTGCACACCTGCAGCTCCCTCACGCGGGGGCCCTGGGAGTCACTGACCTCGCACCCGCACCTCTACAGCATCTTAGTGCGTGAATTCGGCTCCCCATCTGAAGTGGACGCAGGTACCCGATCCCTCTCGTGGGCCTCCCTGGGTCCTCAGCCACACGTGTCCCCAGGCCCCTGGGCCGGTCCCCAGTTGGCAGAGCAGAGGGGGTGGATGGACGGTGGTGCGCTCGCCGCCCCCTGCTGGGAGCACAGGGCAGGCGACGCCGTGGAACCGGCCGTGGGAGGAAGGGCCCACGCAAGTGCAGCTCTGACCCGTCCGCTCCACCCCCGCCTGGACCGCCCGAGCCCTGGGGCTCCTGAGGCCCCCTGAGCGCCTCCGCCCAGGCCTGGCCCCCGTGGGCACCGAGCCTCTTACCCGGCCTGCCCCCCGTCACTGCCCCTGCGCAGCACGCCCTCCACGGCGGCAGCACTGGGACGTCCAGTGTGAACCGGGTGCAGGCAAGCAGTGGCAATCGGCTGAGTGGCCTGGCGGCCCTGAGGGGCCCGTTCTCTCCTACATGGAGGGGGCGCTGGGGAGAGGGTGATCCCTCCAGCCGGCCCCAAGGCCCAGGCGTCAGGGATGCCTTCTCCTGCCACCCTGGGGGTGAGAAATGGCCCCACCTCCCGAGGCCGGCCGTGATGTGTGTGGATCACGAGGCACCAAATGGGGGGGGGGGGTCATGGACGGTGCAGGAGTCATCGCTCCATCGAGAGCTGCTTGCAGGGAGGGATCCCCACGGGATGTCACTGCACGAGGACACCCCCAAGGTGACCCTATGCTCAGCCTTCCTCTCCCCTGCGGCTGGCAGCTCTCACCTTCAAGGCTGAATCCAAAATAACCACCAGGAAGAATGAAATCCACCGTGGAGTAAGTTCCCCGCTGCTCTGGACCTTCAGATCCCGGGGCTGGCGGGTGGGGAGCCCCCAGGGGCCGGGCCTGGAGCCCTGCTTGGCCTTCTGGGAGGGTCCCCTGAGGCTAAGGGGGCTCCCGGGGCCCATTCTCCAAGCACACTCAGCCTGTTCTCAGAGGGAGTCTAATCCCTGTGTTACGTGAGAGTTACAGGGTTACGTTACAATGACAATGATAATGACAATAATTGTAACAGATGAGGGAGTGCTGGAGCTCCCCTAGCCTGCAGCCGGGGAATCTCACCCCAGAGGGCTCAGGCGGCTGCTCTGATCCGAGCCCCCACCGGGGAGGGAGCCCCAGCGCCTCCCGGCGCAGACGGGTTCCGACTCCTACAGACCTGAGTTCCGGTCACCAACCTGCCGGGTCCCTGGGGAGCTGACTCCTCAGGCTGAGTGAGGGTCTCATGAGAACGCTCCTCTGTGTCCTAAATATCAATAACACGCTTCTTGTTCTAGTCTTTCAACTTTGAAATAATTTTACACTATAGAAAAGTTGCAAAACACAGCACAGAGCTCCTGGCCAGCCGTCACCTCTTCCCCTGGGGGACGTCCTGACGGCCGGGGGGTGACGCTGGAGCCCAGAGACGGTCCGCAGCATGCCAGCATCAGTTACGGTACAGACATTGTTTGGATTTCATCTGTTTTCCACAAATGGCCTTTTTCTGACCCAGGATCTCACGTTGCATTTAGCTGTTCCGCATGACTTCCTGCAGAAAGCCTCCAAGAGCTTGTTGATTTTCTCGTGGGGTCTTTCGGGGACCTCACGCCACCTCCACGAGAGAGAAGCAAGGGTGCGGGCGTCATTAGAGCCAGGACAGCTCGTTACCCGGCCCAGCGGACGTCCCTGCCGGCACGGCCAGGGAGTCCCTCCCAGCTTTGCAGAACAGGAAGTGGAGACGGACTGTCACAAACTAGGCTCGAGTCACTGCTGTCCGCGGGGACGGAGGGGAGTCCCCACTTTCTTCCCGGCCAGTCCCGATGGCCGACGGCTCGGCCGCAGGTCACACGGCACAGGCGTCTGGGAAGGGGCCCCAAACCTGCTCTGGGTTCCAGGACAAACAGAATCCGGAGCCCATCAGGGTACAAAGATTCAGCGACGGCCGCTCTACCCGGCGTGTCACGGACAATAAAGCATCTGCCTCAAAGGCTCAGAAATCCCTGGAGGCGCTCCTGCATCCGGGGCGCTGTGGGGGCTCAGTTCAGGGCCGCTCCTGCATCCGGGGCGCTGTGGGGGCTCAGTTCAGGGCCGCTCCTGCATCCGGGGCGCTGTGGGGGCTCAGTTCAGGGCCGCTCCTGCATCCGGGGCGCTGTGGGGGCTCAGTTCAGGGCCGCTCCTGCATCCGGGGCGCTGTGCGAGGTCCTCCATAGAGTCAGGGTCTCTGGGTGAAGCTTCAAAGGAGAAGCCGGCCCCGGGGTCACCGGATTCTGGGGCGGTGGGTCAGCGGGACCCCGCCCACAGTCAGGTGTCTGCTGAGCACAGGCCGGGAACTTAGAATCCCGAAGGAGATGAGAAGCACAGCCCTGGTCCCAGGGCGCCTTTGCCCCAACAGGGGCACGAGGTCAAGACAGGAGGTATTTGCGACCTGGAAAAGCTGTGTGTATGGACGCTGGTGACTTACCCACTCCCGGCTAGGAAAATGAGGTGCAGGTGGGGAGACGGGCTGGCGGCCCCTCTTGCTGGGCTCTGCACGGGCTTGCGGCCCCGGCTCTGTGCTTCGCTGCACTCCCCAGCAGGCCCCTCCCCCAACGCAGCGACCCTCCACACGCCGTACCTACCTGGCCGCTGTTCCCTCCCCCCGCCCCCCACCCCTTGCCCAACTGCCCCTGCCGGTCTCTGCCGCCTGAAGAACTGTTCCACACAGGGCGCCCTAGCACTCTGTGCCAGGCCCCCAAACACCCCGCTGCATTTCGCTGAAATTCCGTGTCTGCCTGTGGGCCTCCCCTACAGGCGCAGCTCTGCGGGGCAGGGGCCAGGCCGCGCTCCCGCTCGCGCTCATGTTCCCAGCCCTGAGCGCAGGGCCAGGGACCCGGTGGTGTCCCCTGGAAGCTGGGTGGAGGAAGGGAAAGAAGGAGGGAGCAGGAGAGGGATAGCGGGCACACTGGCTCCCCAAGAAACGGGATGGCCCCTGTGGGCAGGTCAGCCATGGCAGACCGCACACCACAGCCTCGGCACCCTGACTGTGGAAGGACTGCGCAGTCCTGTGCGCTCAGAAGCCCTTCACCCTCACTGAGGGACCTCAGAAACTTCTAGATCAGCCTGGAACGAAGAGCTGCACCTGCCGATGCCCACCTCCAGTGGCTGGACGGGCTCCCAGCAGCTGGACGGGCTCCCCATCCCCCGCGCCGCACCTGCCTCCCGCACGACCCTGTGCTCGGACGGGTCTCCGCTCTGGGAGGCGGGGCGGCAGCTCTGCAGAAATCTCGGTTCGGGAGGAGCGGCCGGCGCGCAGGACAAGCTGGGACAGGCGGGAGGACAGGTCAGAGGACGCTCCCAAGAGGCCACGTCGTGGTCGGCTTCTGGACCTGTGGATCGCTGGCACCACTGAGCAGGGCCGTGCCACGGAAGGGGGCACAGAAGCCATGGCGAGAAGGGCCCCGGCACAGAACGGGAGGGGGGGGCCCTGGCTGGGGGAGGGGGGCGCCCGGGCAGGAATCCGGGAGAGGGCACAGCCCTGGGGACACAGGGACATGTGGGCGTCAGGACAGGCCCTGCTCCCTCGGGCTGCGGGCCTGGGACACTGACTTTGTGGGCCCCGCAGGGGGGCCGCTGAGCATCCGCCTGGGGCAGCACCCCCCGCGGAAGAGACGGTGCGCCAGGACCCCAGCAAGCCCCGTCCACGGAACCGGTGCCCGGGCCCAGCGCTGGACCAGGCAGCTTGATCAGCCCGTGCGGCTGAGAGGAGCCGCCAACTACCGCCAGCTCTGTGCTGATCAGTAATGATGTGTTTAATAGAAATCTCAAGGTTCATTACGGGATGTGGATTAATTAAATTGAGAGGGAAGATAATGAAAGATATTCCCACTGGACCCAGCGGAGCAGGCCTGCTGCACAGGAGGAGGGGATGAAAGCGGAGGTTCCGAGCCCTCGGACTCAGCCCGCTTGTCAAGGAGCCAAGGCTGCACCATGTCCTCCAAAGCTGAGACGGGAGCAGGGTGCCCGGGCCGTGGGGGCAGGCTGGGCCCCCTCGGTTCTCCTTGGGAATTTGGGGGGGTTGTAGTTACCCCCCAGGTTTAGCCTCTCTCTCCGAGTCCTCCCAGGGCGGGAGCTGGCTGAGCACCCGTCCGTCGCTCTCTGCAAATCCCTCACCACGGGTCCTGGGAGGCGGGAGGGCATGACTGGCATCGGAATCCATCGGGATGCGCCGCCCTCTGTGGCCGAGCGGCGGGGGAGAAGGAGCAGCGCGGTCGAGGCCCTGAAGGTTCCGCTGGCCGAGGAGCCCGGCGGTCTCCCCAGAGTCTTCCGCGGTTTGGAAGCTAGACGCTGAGATGCGAGTCCCAGTCTCCGTGTGGCTGGGGGTTGGGGGTCCTCACACACTCTGGGCCATGAGAACCCCAGCGCGTTCCCTGGGTCTGCGCTCCTCCCCTCAGTGCCAAGCGCGCTGAAGACCTCATCTGATGCTCCCAGGAGCCCCCCTGGAAGTGACCCTGTGCCCACTTTACAGAAATCACCTGGGCAAACGGACTGCTGCAGACACACGGATCCACCTTGTCGACCGGACGCTGCAGAAAGCACCGGTGCGGAGAGAGCGCGTCCCTGTCACCTACTCCTCGCAGAAGCAATAACGCACAGCGGTGGCCTCTGAGCAGGGGGGCGGGGGGGGCGGAGGAGGGGCGCAAGGGCCTCTGGGCCAGCAAGGGCTGCTTGGTGCAGGCGGTGCCACGCAGAGGTGTTCGAGCCGATCGCGAGGCGAGCCCAGCACCTGGGACTCGCGCCCTCGCGTGTCACACGTGAGTCAGCAGCGTCTCACAAACCCCCGAGCACCGTGTCCGTGACGAGCCGTAGACTTTGACCCACGTCACTCTTTACCGCTCCCAGTTTACCCAGAACAGGAAGTGCGATGTGTCACTAAACAAGGGACTTCTCTTATAGACGGGTAGAGGAGTGTTTAAAAGTGGAGTGGATTCGGCCTCAGAGGGAGTGGCTCCGCCACGGTCCTGGGACCCAGGGCTCCAGTGACACTCGCGGGGTCCTCTGCACAGACCGGAGCCGGGCCCGGGCCCCGGGGCTCAGTGCCCACTCCCTGAGGAGCCGGCTTGGTCGCGGCATTTCTTGCGGCTCATGAGAGCTCCACAGTCACAGAAGCCAGACCCAGAGGGTCGACGGTAAGGCCTCGGCTCCTGACTTCAGCCCATCGCACCAACCGAGTGACTTTCCGTGCACCCAGTTACGCCCAAACCGCCTCGCCCTCCCCGGTCGGCGGGACTGCCGGGGGCGGACAGGGGGCGAGCATCCTTCGGCCAGCTACTCCCACCGGCCAAGCCTCGTTCATCGGAGACAAACTTGTTGCCCAATTTTCACCCATCAGCAGGAAGAAAGGACGCCTGCTTCTGGGGGAGATGGTCACGTTGCGCGGACGCAGCGACGGAGCAGCTCCCATTTCATGGGTGCATCGTACTTCCCGCCATCTCCACGGGCTCGGGGGTCAGTCCTGCGGCCGTCTCGGCGACCCTCGAGGGGACGAGGTGCGGGCTCCAAGCCATGCAAGCCCACGGAGGGTGGGGGTCCAGCCTGCTGGACAGGCCGCCGCTGGCGGCGTGGAATCACCCCCCGGGATGAGGTCTGGGCCAGGCTCCTTCCTGCTGACGGGCTGGTAAGCTCCGTGGGGGACAGAGATGGAAGGAGCCCAGAAGCCACCCGCGGGCCTTTCCCTCAGACCCGGGAAGCAAGATGCACCGTCAGCCACCAAGAGAGGGAAAGGCAGAGCCCGGCGGGAGCCCGGGCCCAGGAAGGCAGACATGATGATGGCCCAGGGGCAGTCAGCAAGACCCGGGGGGAGAAGAGGCCAACGCCGGGATGGAGACAGTAAGATACAGGAGAACATATGAGAATTTCACCAAGGACTGGGGGAGTGCAGTGTCCACACCGTGCGGGAGGCGACGGCCAGATGACAGCGGTCCTGGGCAGCCCCAGCCCCGCCCACTTGTGGAAGGTGGAGACGGGAACCCGGGGCCTCTGCCGGCCTGTGGGGCCCACACCCCCCCCCCTTGCATGCATTCGTGGTGCGTTTAGCTCTTAGACTGTCCTCAGGTGACAGTCACTTGGGAGGGACATCTCCAGTCCATGCGACTTGTCCCGTGGCTCCGTGCTCAGGCCACATCTGAGCACGAGGGTCACAAAGCAAACAGGACCTGCACACCCATCCCGAGAGAAGTTTTTCAGGGAAAATTCCAGTACAACGGTCTTCGGGGGACGGGGTCGGGGGCAAAAAGTGGGTGAGCAAAGACGGAAAATGCAGATGAATCTAAACAAACACTGACATAGAAATTACGATAACATGGGGCGCCTGGGGGGCTCAGTTGGTTGAGTGTCCGGCTTCGGCTCAGGTCATGATCTCACAGTTCGTGGGTTCGAGCCCCACGTCGGGCTCTGTGCTGACAGCTCAGAGCCTGGAGCTGCTTCCGATTCTGTGTCTCCCTCTCTCTCTGCCCCTCCCCTGTTCGTGCTTTGTCTCTGTCTGTCTTTCAAAAATAAATAAATGTTAAAAATATTTTTTAATTTAAAGAAATTGCAATAATAAATCCCAACTGGGTGAGAGATGGAAATTACACACTAACAGCAATGATACTGTCGGCAATATGATTAAATCAAAACTGCTTGTCAATCGACAATTATCTCAAAAACAAATCATCTCTAAGAAGAAACCGAGTGAGCGTCTGTTCAAGGGGGGAGGTGCGCACCAGGCAGCCAGCGATCTGGGCGGCGTGAGTGTCCGGAGCAGCGATAACAAAGTACCGCAAACTTGGAGGCTCAGAACCACAGCGTCGCATCACGTGATGGTTCCGGAGGTCTGGAGCGCCAGGGAAGGACCTGCGGCCGCGCCTTCCCATCCCGCTCCCTGGTCCCCGGCTTCTTCCTCTTCCTGTCCCTCTTCTTCCACCCGAAACCTCCTGGCTCATGGGTCATTGGATTGAGGGCTGAGCTGGGTGATCCAGGATGACCTCTCAAGAGCCTCAACCTGACTACATCTGCAAAGATCTTTTTCCCAAATGAGAGAACATTTAACAGGTTCTGGGGATCTGGACGCGGATGTATCTTTTGGGGGAAGCCGCCATCCAACCCACTGCGCGGATGACGCTATCTGTGCCTCTGGGTCTGTGGATCTCCGATACAGCGGGACCCCTGTTGTGCAAAGAAATCTGTGGGGCCTTAGAAGAAACCCAGACCCCATCCGTGTGTTCCGCATCGAATCCTCAAGGAGAGGCTAGCGGTCGGTGTGGGCGCTTGCTTCTCACCGGACGAGAAGTTGCCCCTCTGGGTCTTCCAGGGAGACCCCCAAAGTGCCCCTCAGGGTCCTACAGCCCGTCTAGTGGAGCAGGAAGAGGAAGGTCACGGGGTCTTGGGGTCAGATTCCTCTGATCATCTTCAGCGGGAGAGGACCCGGCCGAAGGGCCCGCCGCTCCCCGCAGGCACCTGCCCACCAGCCGCCCTGAGCTGCTCTCCACCCTGAACGTAAACCCCAAATGAGGAAATTGCAACCATTTGGGGCAGTTCGAGTTGTTAATTATTCCAGGAAAAGTTAATTACAACTCATGGCTGCTTACCCTGCAGTTTTCTGAGAGCAAACAGACGCTAAGCCGCCAGATGGGGGGCCGGATCTTCCTGCGTGGGGGCTGCGTGGAAGCCAGGACGCCCAGGTGCCGGGGGACCCGCAGTCCTGCTCCTGAGCCAGCGGCGGGGGGTGGCAGCTGCCGTAGGCCGGTCCTGCTCTCGGTGCTCAGTGGTGCCCTGAGCCCCGACCAGGGCCCCCATGCGTGGGGGGGAGACGGGACCGGGGATCGGGCCTGCACCTCTTACCATCCATGACGTAGGCTGTCTGGGTCTCAGTGTCCAAATCTGTGCAGTGGGAACGACAGACAGCACAGCCTGCCTCCTCGGGCCTCATCGGGATCAGCGAGGTCCTGCGTGAGGCACTTGGGGTGACGTCCGCGCAGAGGCCGCGCCCAGCGCTTGTGAGTGACAATGGCCGTCGTGTGTCCTCATTCGAGGCTGTGGCCCAAATAACACTCTTCTGGTCCTTCTACTGCCCACCCCGTGTGCGTCTCCACCCACTGTCTGGGGACACAGGACACATGCTCACAGCAGAGGAGCTCAGCTCAGCCGGACCAGAAAGTTGGAAAGGCACAGCCCTTCCCTTCGCCTCTGCAGGCCTGGCTGCCCCGCCCCCACCCCCCTGCCTGCCCTCACCCCCCTCCAGCCCCTGGCTAAGAGGCTGCAATCAGGCAGACAAGGAGAGGCGTGTGCACCCAGGCAGCTTTCGCACCTGAGCTGAACCCACCTCGCCTGCCCCCGGGTCGCTCCTTCACAGAAGCCCCACTTCCTTCCTGCACCCTGACATGGGCAGGTTCCGAGAGTCCCCAAGTCCTCCCCGAAAGTCAAAGCTCAGGGTCAAGAGCGCGATGCAGGAGGCTGAATGGGGCAGCACGAGCTTGTGCAGGGGCCGCACGGGGTGCTCCTGCAGCCGTGACCCCCGAGGGCTCTTCCGCCGGCCGAGGGCCAGTGGTGGGAAAGCTGGACGCAGCTGGGCGAGTCACTGCCAGATCAGAAGTCCCTGTGCCCAGAAGCCGTCCTCTGCCCACTCAGCCAGCACACTCAGGGCACACAGGCACTCGGGGTGCGGGTGACTGTGCAGGACACGGTTCCCGGCCCCGGGCACACAGTGGTGTCACGGCACCCATGCGCGGGGCCCGGGCACCCAGGGCCTCCCTCTGCCAGGGAGGTGCTCCCCCACCCATATCCCAGGACAGGTGCCCCAGACAGAGCCCAGGCATCTGCATTTCAACAGGAAGCCCCCACCTGGGCCATTATGAGGCCAAACAGGAAGGGTTTGTCCTGTGTGTTTTGTCCTGGGGAGGAAAGGGCCCGGCCCAGGGCAGGGGCCAGGAGTCCAGGACAAAGCCGCCCCGTGAGGGAAGGTGCAGGGACATGGAAGGCGGGGTGCCGCGGGAGCGCAGGACCCTGAGTCCCCGGTGCCCAAAGCAGGGACAGGCGCCTCGTAGGTGCTCGATAAACGCAGAGATGCCGGGGAGGGCCCGCTGGGCGCAGAGACGGTCTGGCCGGAGCAGGGCACGCGGGGCACAGCACCGGCCTGGCAGAGCGGGCGGTGGTGTTGGCACCGGAGAGAGGCGCTTCCTCCCGCGGGGGGGACGGCAGGGACCCTGAGGCTGGGTCTGTTTCGAGGGCCCTCGTGTGACCCATGTTGCAGGTACTGTCGCTGTGTTTAGTTCACGACCGCACCGCACCGTGTGGGAGGGCCCCCCGTGTCCCGGAGGCCTCCCTTCCTAAACGCTGTCACCAAGGCGACCGCCGCAGGGACCTTCCTCTGCCGGGCGGGACGGGGCGGGCCCCCTGCCCCCGGGCTCTCCCCAGGCAGCTGGTTTCTGGAGCAAGGGCCCCAAGAGACAGGAAACGGGGCGGCCATCTCCTGCACCCGGGCCGCGACGGCCCCAGGCTCGCCCTCCGTGTCGGTCAAGCATCACAGGCCCACGTTCAAGGGGAGGGAGTGTAGACCCGTCTCCACAGCTGACGTCCCAAGGAACCTTGAGGCCAGTTTCAAACCACCACTGAGTGTTCAGGCATCTTTTGACCGAGGCTCCAGGCGCGGCTCCGCACACCTCCCCCCCCCCCCCCCCCCCCCCCCCCCCCCCCCCCCCCCCCCCCCCACCCGCGCGCTGCTTCTCCGCCGCCCAGTCACGGATGGCCCTGCCGCGGGCGGACGGGAAGGACAAACCCACCAGTGCCGAGGGGAGCCGGGCCGGGATGAGGTCCACCCGGTGAGCGCCTCTGGGTCACGAAGATGCACGTCCAGGAAATGGGCGCGTGGCCCGCGGCCGGGAAATCACGTGCTTCCTCAGACAGGAGCGCGGCGTCACCGGGGGGCACACTCCGCTGCCCTGCAGGAAACATGAACAAGAACACGTCCACCACCAGCGAGGACCCTGCAGTGTGGACCCCGGGCATCCAGAGTCACCGTGGCGCTGCTCCCGGATGGGACTGGGGCCCCCCTGGACCCCAGATTCTTCAAGAAGAATACCCTGGAAACACTGAGTAACATGAGGCAGTAACGCTGGGGGACAGAGGGGGCCATGAGGCTGATGAAGATACGGGTCACATGACAACCCCACGGAGAGGGGGAAACTGAGTCGGTCGGGTCTTAGAGGACGCGAGTTTCCCAGGTGGGATGTAAGAAGGGGTGAAGACGTGCAAAGGCGCCGGGGCACGAAGCTGGGACATACGGCCAAGCCCCCAAGTGACCTGTGGCCACACCTGGACCCAAGAACATGGAGAAGCAGCGGGCAGGACACTTCTGAACCCTCTGCAGTAAGGGGCCGCGCGGGCACCTTGATCTCACTGTTCCGACCCCGTCTCGTACCAGAGATGGTCGCACCCCACCCCACCCCCACCACCGCCATGCGCAACAGAAAGGAGCTTCTTTCTTACCCTCCACACACAATCTGGCACAACTCACTTCCCGGAAGGGGGCGTGGCCTGCTGTCTGGGAGGAGGGCCTCACCCCAGCCACGCCCCCACCCCAGGCCGCAGCCCACACCAGCCCTACCCCCTACCCCCGTCCCCCAAGACGCAGCCCACACCAGGGCCCATCAGGCTCTGCCCAGTGAGTGTGAGGACATTTCACTTTCATGTCTGGGGTCGGTTTCCCCATCTATGTAAGGGGACGATGGGACCACATCAAGGAATCCCAAACTGTGGGGAGGAGGGGGGAGGGGAGGAGGGGGCTCTACGACCCTCCAGGCTCTGCCCGTCCGGCCCCTCCCTGATCTGCTCCGCTCCCAGGGCTCTGCACACGCGCACGCGCGCACGCGCGCACACGTGAGAGCAGAGAGGGCCCCGTGTTGGACGGCCGCCCGGGCGCCCCTCTGACCCCGCTCCTTCGCCCTGCGAGCCCGTCTTCCAGTCAGCGAGGCACAGCGCTGCACGAACTACGAAGAAAGGCAAAGGCGGTTTGGAAAGGTCAATAAGAAATGCATAATTCAGGAGCGCGCCTCCCCGAGGGGCCCCTGATGGAGGAGCCGCGGGAGAACAGGAAGTAGGTTTTCACCGCGGGAGGAGCCGCCGCCCCGCCTGCAGCCTCCCGAATTGGCAGGGGTCCAAGGGGCACAGCGTCTCGGGCCCCTGGACAAGGACGGGTGGGAAGCTGGCATCCGGAGGGGAAGCTGGCTGCCTCCTGCCTCCGGGTTGTGCACCCAGCTGTTGCCTGGCAACAAGAGATGCAGAGACGGGGTCGGATGCGGCCTTTGCTTTTCCTGGGTGATCACCCGGCTTCAGTCATTTTGTTGACCAGCTACAGGCCAGTACTGCCCCCAGAGGCCCCAGAGGCCCCCAGCTGCCCAGTGCTGCCCCCAGAGGCCCCTAGCTGCCCAGTGCTGCCCCCAGAGGCCCCCAAATGCCCAGTGCTGCCCCCAGAGGCCCCTAGCTGCCCAGTCCTAGACTGCAGGGAACTCTAGGCCACTTGGGGCCACAGAACACAGTAGGAAAAGGGGACAGTGGTCACCCTGGCCCTGTGTCTTCACAAGCATCGCCCCTCGGGAGCCTTGAGGTCTGTCCAGCATGAGACACGGGGACCAAGATGTTTATAAATCTCCCTCTCCTTCTCCGTCTCCCTGGCACTCTGCTCTGCAACTTGGTTTCTTCCATTAACAACACATCTCGTTGGTCACCCCGAGCCAGTGTGCCCAGAAAGCTCCGTTTTTACAGCTCTGTGGTGTTTCCTAGTTGCTCTTATTCTTTGTGATTCAAAGACAGGGTTGATGTGTTCCTCTTCCACCCACGGTGCACATTTCTTCACGCACAGCTTTCTGTGGCCAAGCCGTTTTCTTCTATTGTGTCTTTGACTGTTGTTTCTCCTGTTTGCGGCATGTGAATGGCTGACATGGATACTTTCCATCTGCCGGGATCTGTTCCAGGACCCTCACTCCTCACAGCTAGCCTGACAGGCAGCCATTGTCCCTTTACAGATGACACTCACAGGCACAGAGAGGTCAAGTAACTTGCTTGCGGCCACACAGCCAGCGAGTGATAGAAGAGCTTCAGTCACCCCACGGTCCCAGCCCAGCCTCTCTGCACCGACATCGATGAGCAGCCGTGAGCTCCATGCTGGACCCTCTCCCCCGGCCCCGATGGCTGGCGCCTTCTCTTCTTCCGTTTTAACCTTTACACTTCCGCGGGCACCCTCCCTGGGAGCTCTTCCACACCCTCAGTCCTTTTTAGCACCAACGTTCTTTCCTTCCTGTCCTGTGACTTTATTCCCTGGTGCGCTTTGCCTCCCTCGTCCTGCAGAGGTGGCCCCTCCCCGCCCTGTGTCAGGGGACACGAGCTGCCTGGGCAGCCCCACACTTAAAACCACCACAGCTCCGTGCTTCGCTCCAGGCTGCCTGCTCCCTGCCCCTGTCCCCCGCCCTGACCCCCCCAGGGTCAGTGTCCTGGGGCGGCCGTAACCCGTTGCCACGAACCGGATGCCTTAAAACCACAGACGTGAGTGCAAGCGGCCCGCAGTCCAAAATTCACCCTGCCTCCAGCCTCTCCGCGGGAGGGCCCTCCCTGCGTCTTCCAGCAACTAGGGGCTCCCGGCGTCCCTCCTCGTGGCCGCGCCCCTGCAGGCTCTCCCCCCTCCCCTCTACATCTGTGCCTCTTCTCTTTATAAAGATGCCAGTCATTGGATTGCAGCCACCTCAACCCAAGAGGGTTTCATCCAAGATTCCTAACTACTTACCTTTCAAAGAACATGTTTCCGAGGAAGGTCACGTTCTGAGGCTCCGGCGGGGACTGAGCTCGGCTGGGACGGCATCCCGCTCGCTGCCCCTTCTCTGGCTCTCCCCGAGCAGCTCCTGCAAAGAGAGCAGGAGGGGTGAGGGCGAGAAGAGGGGGCAAGCCGGGGGAGGCCTCACTGCAGGTGATGGGTGGGGAGGCCCTCGCTGGTTGGGGGGGAGGGGGTGGGGGTGGGGGGAGAAGTGCTCCCTGACTGTTCTCAGGGTCTTCCATTCATGAGGAAGCCACCTCCCAGAGGCTTCCCCTTCCCCTTCCCCCCTCTCCCCTACTCTGCCATGAGGTGAATCTGCCCCTTCCCACTGCAGGTGCCCCGGGGGTGAGGGTAAGCGGCACCTGAGCCCCCACCAGTGTCCTCGAAAACAGGACTCGGGCCTGTGCCAACATGCCCACCGTACGGGGTAGCACCTGTAGGGTGTGAGAACCTTCCAGACACAGAGCGGCAGGAGCAGGAAGGGCCCCAGAGCTGCTGAAGGAGGGCTCCCTGGGTTCTGTTGATCGTGTTTTGTGGAAATGAGTAATAGTGACCCCCTACGGTCTGCCAAATCGATGCTACTTACTTTGCTCAAAACACGCCTGGTTCCCATCGGGCTTCGGGATGAAGACAAGACCCAGTGACACGGAGCCACTTCCCCCAGGCCGCGTGGGCAGCGAGGGGGGCGGGACGAGCCGGGGCTCCGCACACGCCGTGCTGCTCGGCTCCAGCTCCCCGCCCCCGCTCTCCTGCGCTCAGAGAAGCTCGGGGGACGGCTGGTAGCTGCCGGCACACCCCGCGGGCCCGGGTCCGCCGGTGTGGCCGCACCGCACCCTCGCCCCGCTGGGCCGGCGGACACACCTCCACAGTCATCAGGCGTCCCCTGGGCGCGACCGCGTGCGTCAGCCCCTCGCCGGCCGGCCAGCCCAGGCCGCCGGATGCGCACGTCTGCTCGCGGTCCGCCAGGTGAGCACGAGGCCTTCGGGCCGTTGACCAGCGACCCCGCACAGGGTCACAGGCTGGAGCAGGCCGAGTCCTCAGACCCAGACTCCTCTCCGCCTGGAGGAAACCGGCTGACCTCCTGATGCGTTCCTGTCCTGACTGGGCCGCGTGGCCCGTCAGAGTCCCGTAGCCTCCCGGCCCCGTGGACATCTGGCCACACTGAGCATGTCGCCAGCAGCCCCGGGTCCCCGGCCAGGGCCCGCTCCTGACACCTGCACCGCCAGCATCCTGGGAGAATGCCTCCGTCAGCTCCCCTAGGAAACTGGCGAGCTGATTACCAGCACGCATCTTGTTCGCAGAGAGCGCCGTCCGGGGCAGTCCTGAGGACCACGGGTCCACATGCCCCAGAGCCCTGACCCCCCCGCCCCTGCCTCAGGCCTCCCAGAGTCCTCCGGGCTGGGCAAGGGCAGCCACCCCGTTTCAGAGATGGGCCACGGAGGCCAAGAGTTTCTCCTGGCAAGGCAGCCGGCACCGGGGGATAGCTCCGCCGGCCGACGGCTACTGGGGGCCGCTTACTCTGTTCCAGGCTCTGTGCCGCGCACGGTTGTGAATGTTTCCGTCATTCCACAGATCAAGAAACCGGCTTGGAGAGGTCCGGTTCCGCGCAGCTGGAGAGGCAGGACGCAGGCGCGGGTCTGCGGGGCGGGTGCCTGGGGCTCGCCCAGCCGCACACCCCCTCGGGCCCCCCAGGGCACGGGAGCAGGGCCTGGTGACCCTGGTACGGCAGCTGGGCTCCAGGCCCACGGAGACACCGACGCACCAGCACGGCTCCGCCCAGGCGGGGAGGGAGCCCTCAAGCCGGAAGCCAGGACTTCATAAAAGAGAGAATGTCTGAGTGGCGAGCGGTGACAGAGCCCTGCCCCAGCGCAGGCTGTGCGGCCGGTCACCCACCCCTGGTGCCCACACCACAGCGATGCACCCAGAGGCTGGCAGGGCCTTGTGGAGACAGAGCAGGGTCAGGAGGCTTCTCCCTCCAAGGGCAGTGGAGGCGGTGGCGCCTGTGCCGTCCCCAGGTTGGCCTTGGGGCCAGCGGGCCCTCCCTGGGAGCCACCCGCCGGGCGGCCGCCTCGCCTCCCTCCTGCCCGGGGCGGGCGTGCTTTCCTGCACACTGGGTGCCCAGCATATCTGAGGCCCCGAAAGAGTCTGTGTCTCCATCAAGAACATTCCAGAAGGCCTTCACGGAAACCCAGAAGTGAAATTCCTGAAGCCCCCGTGGGGATGTCAGTTCTGACAGTCTTTCCAAAGGACCTGGGTCACTCTGACTCAGGGTGGCTACGGCAGCGCTTCCCTGCCCCACCGTCCCGAGTTTCCCTTCGTGTTTCCATCTGCGTGGTGCGAGTCCACGCCCAGGAAGTAAGGACACCTGCTGCCTGTCTGGACGCAGACACCTTCCTGGGGGCTGGCAGGGCCCCACCTACGGGAGACAGAGCCCAGCACCCACTTGCCCCCCCTGCAGCTGGGAGCCCTGTCCCCACAAGAAAGGGCCAGTGCACTGGAGAGGTCTGACCCCCAGCAGAGGCCTGACCCCCCAGCAAAGTCCCCCATCCCCCAGAAAAGCCC
>PISW01011268.1:0-42005 GCA_004023785.1 Mungos mungo | reverse complement strand
GATAGGGTTTCCCTTAATGCCCAGAAGTTTTCGATTTTGATGAAACACAGTTTATCTACTTTTTCTTTTGTGGCCTGTGCTTCCGGTGTCCCATCCAAGAAACCGTCGCCAAGGCCAATGTCACAGACGTCCCCCGTGTTTCCCGCTAAGGCAGCTGCTGTACGCTGCTCCGTCGTCTTCTACCTTTTAGGAGTCAGCCAGCTTTCACCTGTTAGAAATTCTTGACATTGCATTTTGCTGCTCGGATTACTGGTGTGGTTTCTGCTTCCTGCTGGGCCCCTGACGAATACACCCAAGTACGTAGCAGGGAGGAAGCAATGCAGATAAGGACAGAAATAAAGGAAATGGAACACAGAAAAAAATAATAAAGGCCAAAGTTCGTTCTTTAAAACGATCTACAGATCAGTAAATTCATAGGGAGACTGATGAGAAAGGGAGACAGAGAGCGTGAATTATTGATACTGGGAACGGAGGCTTCTCCCAAGGTCCCAGAGACATTAGAACGATCATAAAGGAACATTATGAACAACTTGTATGGATCCGTTCAACAGCTTCCACGGAATGGACAGATCCCTTCAAAATGCAACTTATCAAAAGTAACACAAGAGGAAGTAAAAACCTTGAATAACTCTACGTATATCAAAGACATGTAATATGTTCGATGAAATACTAAATTTGTTTAACATACTTAATATGAGCACTTCATTTGTAATAAAAAAAAAAAACTTTCCAAAAAGAAAACTCTAGGGGCAGATGGCTTCCGTGTTGACTTCTACCAGACACTTAAGAAAGAGATAACGCCGGGCACCTGGGGGGCTCAGTCGGTTAAGCATCGACTTCAGCTCAGGTCATGATCTCACGGTTTGTGAGTTCGAGCCCCGCGTCAGGCTCTGTGCTGACAGCTTGGAGCCTGGAGCCTGCTTCCGATCCTGTGTCTCCCTCTCTCTCTGCCCCTCCCGCCACCACACTCTGCCTCACTCTTTCTAAAAAGTAAATAACCAGTAAAAAAATTTTTTAAAGAAAAGAAAGAGATGACACTAATTTTATGCAAATCTTTACCACAAAATGGAGGGGAGGGAACACCTCCGAACTCATTTTTATGCGGCCAAAATAATCCCGACAAAGGCATTACCAAAGCAAATAAGAAAACGCCACACCAACAATATCCCCGAGGAGTCTACATAAAAAACCCTTCACAAAACACCAGGCAGATCACGCCTGATGACACATAAAGAGAGTGACGTATCGTAACCAAGTTGGACTTACTCCAGGAATGCAAGCTCCGTTTAATATCCAAAAATCAATCACTGTAATTCACCCTATTAATAGGACAAAGGAGAAAAAGGATCGTTTCCATAGAGACAAAAAAGTATTTCTCCGAGTCAACATCCATTCATGTTAAAAACTCCAGCCAAGGAGGGAGAGGAGGGAATCTCCAGGTCTGACAAACAGTATTTACGGAAAATCTACAGTTAACATCCTAAGTTCCAGCCCAAGACAAAGACGTTTACTCCCTTTCATGCAAGATCGCACTGGCAGTTCTGGCTAGTGTAATAAGGCAAGAAAAAAAAAAAAAGAATCAATATCGGGAAGAAATAAATAAAATGAATACTAGGATTTAGTAAGTGACTTTGACAAGGTCCCAGGATATAAGATTTATATACAAAAATCAAGTCCATTTTATATGCCAGCAAGAAACAATTGAAATGAAATTTAAAATATGTACTCAATTTATGACAGCACCAAAAATTAAATAGGACTAAATTTAACAGCCGATGTGAAGACGTTTTCATTGAAAACTACAATACAGTGGAACTCTACAGAGATGGGGGGAAAGGACCTTTAAAAATGGAGATACACCACATATATAAGATTAGAAGGCTCCACGTCATCAAAATGTCAATTTTCCCTAACATGACCTATAGATTCAAAGCAATCTCAAAATTCACATAACATTTTTATAGAAGTTATCTCTCCACTTTTAAAATTTACAAGGACATTTAAAAGACCTGGGGGGCCTGGGGGGCCTAGTCGGTTAAGCATCCGACTTCGGCTCAGGTCATGATCTCACGGTTTGTGGGTTCGAGCCCCACGTCGGGCTCTGTGCTGACAGCTAGCTCAGAGCCTGGAGTCTGCTTCAGATTCTGTGTCTCCCTCTCTCTCTGTTCCTTCACTGCTCTCTCTCTCTCACACACATACACAAAAATAAATAAACATTAAAAAAGCTTTTTTTAAATAAATAAAAGACCAGGAACATCCGGCCAGTTCCGTCAATGGAGCACGCGACCCCTGATCTCAGGGTCATGAGTTGCAGCCTCACACTGGGTACAGAGATCACCCAAAAATAAAATCTTTTAAAAAAGAAAAAAACCCATCGCAAGGGACGCTTCGGACATTTGGGAGAGCTTAATTCAAGGCTTATTATAAAATCACATGGATCCAGACAGGGTGATACCAGGCCAAGAAGAGACAAAATATCGATACAACATGATAGAGTCCCGCAACAGAACCTTATCGACAAAGTCTACTGGTTTTCAACAAAGGGGCCAAGATCCTCCGGGAGTAAGAATGTCTTTTCAGAGGCACCTGGGGGGCTCAGTCGATTAAGCAGTTGACTTCGGCTCAGAGCACGATCTCACAGTTCGCGAGTTTGAATCTCGCTTCCGGCTCCGTGTTGACGGCTCCGAGCCTGGAGCCTGCTTCGGATTGTGTCTCCCTCTCTCTCTGACCTTCCCTCCCTCACCCTCTATCCGCCCCCCCTCAAAAATAAAGATTAAAATGAAATTTAAAAAAAGAATGTCTTTTCAACAAATAGGGCGAGAGAAAAAACAAACCAGGGAGCAAAATCCAACATAATGAACCTTCGCGCCCTAAACCACATGCCATACGCAGAAACTAGTTCAAGATGATTTCTAAACCCAAATAAGAGCTCTAACTCTAAAACTTCTAGAAGAAAACACTGAAAATATCTTTGCCACTTGGGAGCGGGCGAAGCTGTGTCAGGAAGAGCACCGAAAGAGGTAACCGCAAAGAAAGAGACTTATTAAAGTGGACTTCATCAAAATGAAAACTTAAATGTCTGCTCATCAAAAGAGGTCACTAAGAAATGAATGTGCAAGCCACAGAGGAGGGAAAAAATTATTTACGATCCAGATATCTGACCAAAGGCCAGCCTCCAGAAAGAAAAAAAAGCCAAGCAACCCACTTTTAAAATGGGCAACAGATTTGAAAAGATCCTTCCCCGGGGGAAAGTAGGTGAGCAGCCAATAAACACAGGAAAATGCGCCCAACGGCATTAGTCATCGGGCAAACGCAAATTGATGCCATAAGGAGATACCACCAGACACCCACGAGGAGAAGGGAGGGTTCGAGAGAGTGACAGCACTAAATGCCGGCGAGGGCCACAGAGCCACGGAGCTCTCCTACGTGGCCGGTGGGCGTGTAAAATGTGACAGCCGCTTGGGGAAAAGATCTGGCAGTTTCTTATAAAACTAAACACATGCATACCTGCCCACCCTCTGATCCAACAGTTCTACTTCTCAGCATTCACGTCAGAGAAATGGAAGCATGTGTCCACACACACACACACACACACACACCATAGCAGGGACACCCGGCTGGTGACGCTTGATCTCGGGACCATGAGTTCAAGCCCCACGTGGATCGGAGAAATGACTTAAAAATTTTCTTTCATCTCTCTTTTTTTTTTTTAAAGAATGCTCACGGAAGCTTTATTCGTCAGAGCCTCACACCGGAGACATGAAATGCACACCATTCAGTAATCATGGCACAAACGTCACCACTGTTGGCAGAAACACGGGGAGATCTGAAACACCTGCAAACTAGCAGAGGGTCAAAAAAACACCCAGAATTTTGGATGCCCCGCGGCAGGTGGAGGCAGACGCGGCGGGTCAGGGGCACCGAGGCTGATGCTCTCTATTCCGACAGGAGTTAAGGACACATGGTGTGAGTGCGTGTCCGAACTCAGAGGGTAGCACAGGATCTGGGCGTTTCATGGCACGTGCAATTTACCACAGAGAAAGAAAAAGAACCATGAGCAAATGCTGGCCTCTAGCTAGTGAAGGGCAAGCTGAAGTGCGTGCAGGGTAACATGCACGGGTAGCAGCGACTGGACCCGGAATGGACTCCCCCAAATCACACGGACTGTTGGTAGATGGAGGACAGACAGGTGTGGACGCCAATGGAGCAACCAACATGTGCTGCATCTCGGCGGCAATCGGTCTTGGCACTCAAATTCTCCAGTCTTTCCTGTGCGTTTGAACGTTTTCCCAGTAAGAAGTTGGGAAGACTTAAAAGAGGCAGAGACATCTCCACCAAAAATAGGGAAATAGAAGGTTGGAGCGGGAGACCCCTCCCCTGCAGCTGGAAGCCAGTTTAGGAAGGAGTCCTCTTTCCTGCCACGGTGCCAGAGGAGGTGCCTTCCTGTCCTCGGGGCGTTTCCTGTTCCCTGCACCCGCCGCTTCCTGCACGAACCGCACCCGCACCAGCACCTGCAGCCAGGGGGGAAGTGGAAGGAACCCGGGCCGAATGGAACCCGGCAGGGGCTGGCTCTCCAGGGCCTGCAGCGCCACCTCCTGGAGGAAAGGATTTCTGCAGCCTGATCCCTCTCCCTCGGGTACCTGGCCTCCTCCTCCCCTAGGCTCTGCTGGGGCCCCATCACTGCAGCAATGGGAGGGGGCCGGGGGGGGGGACACTGATGCATAAATGCTGCGGTGCTTCCAGAACTGAGGCCCCTCTGACCACTCCTCCCCAGAGAGGTGCCAGCTGGGGCAGGCGTGGGGGTGGGGCTCTGAGGGGCGTTCCCCGGTGTACGACCCCAACCCTTAAACACACATCACAGAGGCACAGCCCAAGCCCACCCTCCCTGGGTGGTTCATAAGCCCCCAGCCCACCGTCACCCCCAGCCCCAGCCCTTCCGCCTTGGACATGGCACCGTTGGGATCAGCACTCGCTGAAGAGCCTGGAGCTTGGAAACATGATGAAGTCAACACTCCGAGGCCGTAGCTCCGCGGTTACTGTCAGGCAATAACGCCCCGTGACCTGCCGCTCGGCGCCGTGGCCCGGAGCCGCGCATCCTCGAAGCAAAATGCCATCTGGGGAGGGTCCCTGGCCCCTGGTGGACTGGCCGGGCGGACAGCGGGGGGTGGGCAGGGGCCCTGGTGGACTGGCCAGGGGGACGGGGGGGGTGGGGTCTCTGGTGGACTGGCCAGGGGGATAGCAGGGGGGGCCCTGGTGGGCTGGCTGAGGGGACAGCGGGAGGGAGGTCCTGGTGGACTGGCCGGGGGGACAGTGCGGGGGGGGGCCCTGGTGGACTGGCCAAGGGGACAGCGGGGTGTAAATGCAGACAGACGGCCACCCGAGGGCCAGTGTGGGGCCCGGGCCTGAAGCAAAGCCAGGGAAAGGCAAGATCTTGGGCCCTGGGCGAGGCTCCTGTGCTCCCCACTCACACCTGTGCTGCCCCCACCGGGCATCCAGCGGCCGGTCAAGGCACACACTGAGGAGGGAGCAAGGCTCGAGCTGAGTGTCCCCTGTGTGCGCAGGTGCCCCCTGTCCAGCCCTGCCAGAAGCCTCTTGAACCTCTGTCCCCTCCCAGCCCTCGCCAGGGGGCAGACACACAGGAGCTGGAGAAGCAGCAGGGCGTCCACACCGGCAGGAGGAGGTATTAGTCCCCGGCAGGCACCTGGTGTCACACCGGAGCTCACGCTGAGGCCCAGAGACTCGGGACCTCATGGGACATCAAGGAGCAAGGTGCTTCTCCACGTCCTGGAAGGGCGTCCCCCTCCCAGGACTCCGGCCGCCTCCGCCTCACCCTCCGGCTGGCCAAGCGGGCACCAAGCCACGGCTGGCGTCCTCCGGGCTCAGACGCTGCAAGCCTCCCCGCTGCAGACGGCGGGCTGGGCACCAGGTCAGCGGCCTCGTCCACCACCCAGGCCCACCCAGCAATCAGAGGCCTTCCTTCTCCCGCTGCCGAGAGCGACCTCAGTGCCCTCCTCCCCTCCACGCCTCCCACGTCCCTTCCCTGCCGGCCACAGGCGTCTCTTGGCTCCCTCATGGGGTACCCAGCGCGCCTCCCCAGCCTGACCCGGAGCCAGGCGTGAGTGGGGAGCACAGAGGCCTCGCCCAGGGCCCAAGGTCTCGCCTTTCACTGCTCTCTGTTCTGATGACAGTTTGGACACGCGCCCCTTCAGGATGGCCCGGCCTCAGGGCCTCAGGGCCTTTGCATTTGCTATGCTCTCTGCCTGGAAAGTCTTCCTTGGAGGTCAGCCTGGTCAGGCCCCCCTGGTCATACAGACTGCAGCTCTGTCACCTCCGCAGGGAGGACATCCACTAATTTCCCGACACACACGGACCCGCGCACAGGATCACATCACCTGTTCTTGGCTTCTTCACGGCCCTCATCCAGAATCACGCACTGATGTGCTTATTGGCCAACTGCTTGGCATCTAGCTCGCAGCCAGGGCTGCATCCCCCACACCCCTCGCCGGAGGCCAAGAACCTAGCAGGTGCCTTCCGACTGCGGACCTCAATAAATAGTCAAAAAGTGCATTGGAATGAGCCTGGTGACGGAATGACAGAAGGCGACCTCAGAGCAGAAGAAACAGAGATCGCGGACACCGGCCAGGGGCAGGGGGGAGGGCAACAAGGAGAGGGGAAGCGCTGGGCGTGCGGGCTCCTCCCACCCCAGCCCCGCAGCCCCCGTCACACCCATCTGCTCCCACAGATCCGCCCAGCCCCAAAGCATGTCATGTTTTAGAGCAAAGTTTCAGAGCTGGTGCTTCTCCCCTGATTTCCTAGGGGCGTGTTGCTTTGTTTATTCAGCTTTGCTCAAGTCAGAGTTTCCTCATTTATTAAAAAAAAAAAAAAAAGGGAAGGAGCATCCGAAGGTCTAAAGACAGAAGGTTCTCCACCAGGCGCTGAGGTCCCCATTGCTGTCCGTCCGGAGCTCAAGCTGCAGCCAAGACCATTCTCGGAGCTCGGGCTGCTCGCCGGGAGGAAATCTCCCCAGTTTCTCTGCCCGGTCACATGTGCAGCCTAAGTGAATCCACAACTGACCCCGTCAGCGGAATCCATGTGTGGCTGGTGAAGGCGTGCCCGGGGCTTGAGGGCCTCCGGGCAACAGGGTTCGAGTGGGTGCCTCAACACAGAAGTTTCTGTCCAGATCGGACGACCGACTCCGAGCAGCAGAGAGACGCTCTGATGGCAGAAGTCAAGCGGAAGAGTGTGGGCGGGAAAGGCTTCCTGGAACGGAGTGTGGGGACAGACCAACGGACGCAGAGCCCCACACAGACACACAGCCAGCCAGTGTCACAGGCAGGCTGGCCAGGGGGACCTGAGAGAAGAGGAGGTACATGGACACAGGGGAACCCAGGACGTTCCAGGGTTGGCCCCCATCGTCTGCCCAGAGGGGCTGGGCCTGGGCTGCCCTGGGTGTGGCGAGAGTCCAGCTGTGTTCTGGGCCAGAGGTGAGGCTCCCTGGCCATCCTGGGGCGGGGGTTGGGGTGCAATTTAAGGCCTGGCCCAGCCCAGGATTTCCCTGCTTCCTGCCTCCCAGAGGAGCCAGCCTGGTGTAAGGAAAGAAAACAGTGAATCAGGGGCCTTACCTCACACCATATACAGAAATTAACTTAAAATGGATGGAAGGCAGGGGCCCTGGGCGGCTCAGTTGGTTAGGCGTCCGATTCTTGATTTCGGCTCAGGTCATGATCTCGCGATAAGGTTCATGGGATTGAGCCCCACATCAGACTCTGCACTGACAGTGCAGAGCCTACTTGGGATTCTCTCTCTCTCAGTCTTTCTGTCTCTTCCATGCTCATTCTTCCTCCCTCCCTCCCTCCCTCTCTCTCTCTCAAAATAAATATTTTTTAAATGGATCAAAGGCCTAAACACCAGAGCCAAAACTACACAACATACCCAACATATATAAAGAACTCCTACAACCAATAACAACAACAACAATAAAACCCAAACAAGCCAATTAACGACTTGAAAAAGGACTTGAAGAAACATTTCTCCAAAGACACACAGTTCCGACAAGCCCAGGAGAAGGCGCTGGAAGTCACGGAGCGTTAGGGAAACGCACATCAAAGCCACAAAGAGACAGCACTTCACACTCCCTGGGACGGCTGCTGGCCACACAAATAAACTCATCAAATGACATGCGTCGGGGCGGCTGTGGGGAATCGGCACCCTCGCGCCCTGATGGTGGGACTGTGACGCGGTGCGGCGGTTGGGAAAGCTGTGTGGAGGTGCCCACGAAAATTAAACACAGAATCCCCACAGGATCGAGCAACGGTGTTTCTGGGGATGTTCGCCAAACGTCTGAAAGCAGGGACTCGGGCAGGCATCCGCGCGGCCATGCTCATAGCAGGAAGTGCCACAAAAGCAAAAAGGTGGAAACCACCGACATGTCCCCCCAAGGACACAAGGACACACAGAAGGTGGTCTGTGCACATAACGGACGGTGTCTGTCTTACGCTAGGAAAGAAACTCCGACCTCTGCCCCAACGCAGCTGAACCTCGGAGAGACAATGTTAAATGAGGGAAACCAGGCACAGAAGGACAGACGGAGCAGCATTCCACCTCCGTGAAGCTCCCGGAACTGCCATACGCACAGACGTGGAACGCAGGGGTGTGGGGAGGAGGGAAAGTTGAGGCTTCGTGGGAACCGAGTTTCACTTTGATACCCGGCTGGTTGCACAACTATGTGCACACACTTGGTGCCACCAAAACGTCTGCCTGAACGTCGTCCGAATGGAAATGCTTATGTTCTGCATCTTTTACCACCGTTTTTGAAAAGAGTTCAGAGTCCTGGGGCGCCTGGGTGGCTGGGTCGGTTGAGTGTCCGACCCTTGACTTTGGCTCAGGTCACGATCTCACGGTTTGTGGGGTCGAGCCCCGCGCCGGGCTCTGCATGGACATCGCGGAGCCTGCTTGGGATTCTCTCTCTCTCTCTCTCTCTCTCTGCCCCTCCCCCACTTGTGCACACTCGCTCCCTTGCTCTCTCAAAATAAATACACTTGAAAAAAGAAAAAGAGCTCAGAGTCCTGCACAGACCCCGGGCAGCCCAGGCCCCTGTGGTACCTGACACCTCCAGGGGCCACTCAGTAGCCAAAGGCCCAGGACAGCTCCAGTCAGGACGGGGGAGCTGCAGGGAGGGGGCTACGTGGAAGGGGGGCAGGGCAGCCCCCCGGCCGGCTTCCACACGAGGCTGAGCTCCCCGCACCTCACCGGGCACAAACGACAGGGTAGAAAAGGCTGATGGGAGGTCCCGACGGGAGACACGGAACCGCCCTGCGTGTCTGGGACACGTGAGGACTGCGGCGGTTGGGGTGGTCCCCCCACAACCACAGGTCCCCCCTGGAGCCTGTAAACATGGTCCTATTTGCAACAAGGGTCTTGCAGGTGTGATTAAGGATCCTGAGATATGTCCATCCTGGCTTACGGGGGCGGGGGGGGGAGAGGGGCAGTCCAGCGCTGGGTGTCCCCTGAGAGAGAAGCAGCAGAGACGGGACGCAGAAGGCTGTGACAACAGGCAGAGGCTCGGTGGTCCTTCCAGAGGCCGAGGGTCACCGAGGACGGGGAGAGGCCCAGCACAGCTCCTCCCTCGGGGCGTCCAGAAGCAGCCAGCCCTGCCCACACCTTGAACTTGTACTTCCAGCCTCCAGAACTTTGAGACGGCCGACTGCGGTTGCTTTAAGCCACCCTGTCCATGGCACTTGGTTTTGGCGGCCCTAAGAAACTCCTCCGGGGCCCGAGTCCCTCGCGGGTCAGAGCCAGGAAAGGAAGAGGGTTGGGGGGCGGGCAGCGGGGGGGGGGGGCTCCCGGCCATGCTCTCATCTGGGACATGAAGAAAATCAAGCCGGACACGGCCAAGCAGGTCCAGGCAGCTTGGGAGCCGCAGCGTCTGTCCAGGCCAGGGTGAGGCGTGCCCGGGGACCCAGGGCCAGGTGAGAACGGAGGCACTGCCCCCATGGGTGGGGGTGTCCAGCTCCCTGGCCCCCCACGACAGTGCCCACCCCTGAGAAGAGCAGACCAGCAGCCCCCCACCCCCCACCCCTGTCTGCAGGGGGCGGACGGCCAGCCAGGGGCAGACGTGCAGGGCCGGGGCGGCCCTCCGGGGACCCCGCCCACGTCCACGACAGAGCAGAGTCACTTCCACGGTCCCCGCCTGCAGCTCAGCCGCGAGGCCCCTCCCGCCCTCCCCGAGGCCCAGCTGAGTAACAGCTCCCCAGTGGAAAGTTCCCTTCTCCGAGAGTCTCTCCCTGCTGAAACACAAGCCCTTGGAACAAGATAAAACTGCTTAATTTGTAAAAGCCGCAAAGCCAGTCCCGAACAAGGGAAAGAACCCGACCCTTGGCTGGAAGGCGCGGCCTTCCGTGTCTCCGCTCCATGACTCATCCAAGCCCTGCTGACGAGCCCTCCGGCGTCCTCTCGGGGTGGGGGCAGGGAGGGGGCAGCCTCTGAGGGGGCCAAGGGTGCCCACCGCCGAGGAGGACCCCGGGCCCTACACTCACAACCCGGGCAGGAGCCCAGCACCACCAGGAGGACGGGGCAGATCTGCCGGTCCTGTGGCTGCCCGCACCTGCCCAGGCCCCGCCCCTTCCCCAGCGACCCCTCCTGGACAGAACTGGGCAGTGGCCGAGGGCCCGTCACACACCCCTTAAATGCCAGCCCTGCGGGCATGAGCAGCAGCACCCTGTCTGGAAGGATGGAGAGGGGTGCTGGGCTGGGCAGGCACCTCTGGCTGGTGCGGGGCACGGCGGGGGGCGGAGACAGCAGTCACAACCGCCTAACGGTGGCGGGACAAGGGGACGTGTCCAGGGAGAAGGAAGGCGCTGCAGGGACCCCACGGAACAGACTCAGAAGCCCCATCGGCAGTGGGGCGCTGCCTCGGGCCGTGCTGGTCCAGCTCATTCAGTTGACAGGTTAGGAAACTGAGGCCCCAGCCCCCAGAGGGACTCGCTCAAGGTCCCCGTGGGGACAGGGGGTCCCCATTAAAGCTACAATTGAAGACCAAGGTCAAGATCTGGGCAGGTCTGAGGGACACCTCAGGAAAGGATGGGAGAGTTTCCGTTTTAATTCCCGTCGGCAACCGGCTTCTAACTGAGCTCTGACAGAAGTGATTTCAGTGACAACGTACCCCTGGGAGGACTTCGCCGATAGCACCAAGTTTTCCGCAGGCACGCCCTGAGAGAGGGTCCCCTCTGCGTCCCTCGCTGGGCAGACCTGGCCGGTAAGGGCAGCAGGTCCTCGCGGGGCCGTAAAGGCGCAGAGCTGAATGTTTCCAAAGGCAGTTTTGCTCAGTTCACGAAAAGCTCCCGGGGTCTGGTGAACCCAGAAGGTTCCCAGGGTGCTGTCACCTCCCTGCTCTCTGCTGCCCTGGGGTCACCTGTCTGGGCCGTGGCCCGGCCGTCTGTAAGATGAAGCCTGGACCCACCGTCCCCCAGTTCCCGCAAGCCGGGCTGGTGAAGTGAGCACGGTCGCAAGCCCGCAGGGGTCCCGCTCAGCGCCCCCCGGGCGAGCGCGGGGCAGTCTGGCTCCACACCCGTCCACCCCCGCCGGCCCAGCGCACGCCTTGCCTTCCGCAGGCCTCTGTGGCTGCCCCTCCTCCTGTAGTGGTCCCAGCTGCGCACACGCGCACACACATGTACATAAATGCACACGCACAGTGCACACACACACATGCTCACGCTGCTCAGCAGCTCCCCTCCCAGGGGCCGCCCCATCGGCCCTGACCTCAGCTGATCGGATCAGCCCCTTGGAGCAGCAGACAGGAGGCTCGGCCAGGCCACCCTTTCCTCTGGCCTCTTGGGGAACCCCCAGTACACCGTGGCCAGCAGGCTCTGCAGCTGTGGGGTGACATTCTGCGCCTCCCTGGGAGCCTCCGGAGCCCTAGGAGGCCCAGACCTGCACCGCGTACCAGGCCCCTCGAGGGGCACGCTGCAAGCACCAGGGGCTATAATGAACTAGTCGTGATGTCAGACGCTGACGGTCACAGCGTGCGGTGGCCGGCGGAGGGGCGGAGCAGCCTCACCCAAGACGGAGGGTCACCTAAGGGGGGCTGCCTCCCTTCTCGTCGGGGTCAGCTCTTGCGCCACCCGAGGCTCCGTGCCCGCTCCGTGGGGGCCGCCAGGGAACATGGCCCCTCTGTGAGAGGCTGGACCCACAAGGAGAGCGGGGAGCGGTCCACACCCGTGAGGCCCCTCTGTCCAAGGCCCCCCGTCCGCCTGCCCTCACTCCGTGCCCTGATGTGACATCGAGATGTTTTAAACAGCGTCTATGCTGCGGAGTCTGAGCCGAGCTCGCATCCGCTCATCCCCCTGGCCTGACGCGTCCCTCGGTGACCCCGGAAGCCGGTCGCTCCCCACCCCGTTGCAGGGCTCCTAGGTGAGTCAGGGCTCCGGTGACACCAGTGACCTTGGTGAGTGCCCCCACGCTGCCAGCGGATAGGACCAGCCGTGTCTGCCGCGCGTGGGCACACACACGCAGGCGTCCACACATGTCTGCACGTCTCCCCGAGCCCGGGGCCCCACCCCGGTAATCAGCTCCTGGGAAGGCACCAACATGCTATTTCAGGCAGGAGACCACAGACGGGGGCTGGCAGCGAAAACGCAGACCACACGGAGGACAAACACACCAGCGAGCGGCCCAGACGCGGGTCCCCCCCACCCTCTTCCGGGGAGCCTGGTGCCCACGGCCCCCCGTCCACGCTCCCGGCGCCCCGGGACCAGAAGTGGCGCATGCGGAGCCGAGGGGGAGGGAGCGAGCCGGGGAAGCAGAGCGGGCTTTAAATAAAAGCCAGACTTCGTGAAGCCCGGCTCTGGGAACACCACGTTCCCGACCTCGGAACCGCCGAGAAGAAGAGAGACACGTCTGCAGAGATGAGTCCGAGGGAGCCCCGGGTGCTCGCTTCCCGAAGCAGCGATCCGGCCCGAGCGCGGGGAGGGGCGGCGGGCGGCCTACCTGTGATCCGGTCTCTCTCCATTACTACGGGTCTATTTAGCAGCAGGCGGGATCCTGGCGTCCCCCTTTCCAGAGGCTTCCTCCCCTTCTCACCCCCGACGCCCTCCCTCTCTCTGCCTCCTCCTCCTCCTCCTCCTCCAAAAACACTCTTTGTCTGGTCTAATTTCTTCAATCTGTTGCAATCACGAATGCATCCAAATTACCACATTTCCATGTGCTGATCATATGTTCGTGCTCCAAACTGAAGTAGCATTGTCTCTTTGGCTCAGGAGGGAGAAGGGACTGAGGCAGAGAAATCCTGGAGGAGGCGGGGCCGGGGCCGGACGTGGGCGCCGAGCCTCCCGCAGCCCCGGGTCCCGGCCGGACTCTGCGCGCTGGTGGCTCCGGAGGTGCGGCGGGCGAGCGGGCGGCTTCCGGCGGCCTCTCTCCACCCCCTCCAGCCCCTCCGCCAGGCCCGCTGCTCCTTTTTAATATCCACTTGGAGAAGCTTAACTTCGCCTCTTGGAAACCAGCTCAGTGAAATTCCTGGCGACGTCCAGAGTCTTTCATTTTCCCGTCCCGCGATGCTAGAGGCCACAGCTTCCTTTGGTCGAAGCGCCTGAAAAGCCTAGTCCCCCGTGTGCCCGCCTCTCCTTGGCCCTGCCGCCCACCCCCGACCCCCGGCCTCAGGCCCCGAGGAGGCAGGGCTGCGGAACACCTGTCCCGGGAGCCCAGGGAGCCCAGCGAGGCGTCCCCTGTCCCTGTCCCGACCGAGACCGCTGGCCGGCCCGCCCAGGCGAGGAGAGGGTGGCGCAAGAGAGACTTCCTGGAAGGTCCCACATACTCATGAGTCAGGGCACCCTGGCTGTCCCCAGGGAGGGAGCTCCTCCATGACTCCCCACACTCAGCCCTTCCTCCGGGCCTGGCTGGGGGCTCAGCGGCTCCCTGCTCTCCTCCTGGGGGGGAGCACGGGGGGGCCGCTCACCTGGCGACCTCAGGGCCCTGCCAACACCTGGTCCGAGTCAGGGCTGGGGGGCTGGGGCCTCCCCTCTGCCCTTTAGGCTTCTTTCCCTTGAAGACTCAAAACCGTCGGCCCCTGCCCCAGATGGACACGGGTTTAGCTTGCCCGACCCTGTCGAAAGAAAGCACGCATTGGGGCCCAGCCGGACACTCAGGCGATTTTGCTGAGAAATGCAGATTTCACCCACATCTTGGAAAAGGGGGCATGTGGCCCCACGGGCTGGCTCGGAGAGCATTGCCCCCCACAGATGAAACCGCCCTGATCCCCGGCCCCTTCACTTGTGTTCATTATTCTGAGTTTGCCCTCCGGTCCCACACGGCCACATGAGCTGCGTTATGGTGAGGGGTCTGTGCACACAGGTGGCGCGGTCAAGGTCCCAGTCCCCTCCTGCCCCCAAACACAGCCTCCGATGTAGCCAGTGCCTCTTCTTGGGGGCTGGGGACACCAAAGGGCGACCCCCTCCTCACCCCACCCCCCAAGCAGAGCCTGGAGGAAAGCTCCCAAAATGGCCCACACGGTGATGGAAGGTGGGGTCAGCGCCTCAGCCAAGGGGGGTCCAATGGGCTGAATAATGGCCTCCGAAGGCATCACATCCTAATCCTTGTAAAGGGGGCCTTACGGGGTCAAGGGTGGGATCTTGAGGTCAGCCTGGCTTATCAGGGTGGGCTGTAACCGCACAGGGGGAGGCAGGGAGAGATCTGCAGGACACACGCAGAGAAAGGGATGTGAAGGCAGAGAGACCTGCAGACCGTGGCTTGGAGGCTGGGTGCCTGGTGCCGCCACAAACCGAGGGGCCGCAGCCCCCAGAAGCAGGAAGAGGCCCGAGAAGCATCTGACAGCCCTGCCCACACCTTGCTCTCAGCGTCCGGCTCCCGAAGCTGGAGAGAGCGCACTCCTGTGGCCGTGAGCCACCCAGTCTGTGGCCGTGGGTTATGACAGCCACGGGAAACACACACAGACGCCATAAACCCAAGAGCCAACATCCCCGTACAACGTCTTCGGGCCGTGATAGTTCGTCCTGGAGCGTTATGTTCAACCGACCGCTGACAATCCTCGGGGCAGGACAGTGGGGCTCATGGAGGCCTCAGGGGCTTACACATTCAGTCTCTTTTCTGATCTTGAAAAAATGCTCCTTACTGGTTTCTCTGATTATAAGCGTAATATTTGTCATCGCATAGAATTTAGAAACTACAGAAAAGATATAAAGAAGAAACCTCTTTAGTGCTACGTGGGACTCCTGCCCCATTCCCGTGGGGCCCAGCAGGCCCAGGAGCCCCCCACCCCCCAGCCAGGCCAGCTGGGGGAAATTCGGGTCGGCCAGGACGCAGGCCAGCCTGGGGGCGGGAGGAGTCCACCCAGGCCGCCTCCTGCAGGCGCCCGGTGCACAGGCTGTGATTTCACTGCCATGGCTGCTGGGCACAGCTGACCCTGGGTTTGTCCCCCGGCCCAGTTTGGCTCCACGTGCACTCCCCCACCACGCCTGAGAACCCAAGCCCTCTGGCCCAAGCAGGGGATAATTTGAAACCGAAAACCCGGCAGCGCGGATGGGCTCCAGTGAGGCCGGTGTTAGTCATGAGACAGCTCAGCGGCCCGGCGCAGAGGTGGGGTGAGGCCGGGCCGTGGGGGAAGTGGCCGCCAGCCCCCCGCGGCTCACCGAGCGCAGGCCTAGGCGCCAGAACTCTCCACTCCAGGCGGGGCCAGACCTGCACCCCCAAAACGGGCTCCCCACCTGACCCCATCCTCCACTGACCGGTTACATAAAACTTGACGCCTGCCTAGGAGCATGCGGCGCGTTAGCATACTAAAGGCGGGGAGCAATCCCAGTGAGGGCCCAGGCTTGCTTTAAGCCAGCACTTCCCAGACTGCAGGCCACCTGCCACCTGGGAGAGGCAGCCCCCCTCCCCCGCCCTTGACCCTGGCTTTGGGAAACCTCCCGTAGCAGCCAGCAAGTCCCAGCCCTCCACCACCTGGCCACTCCAGCCAGCCCACGTCCTGGGGTGGGCATCTCTGCCCACCAGTTCTCAAGACTGTGTCTCCCATCCTCCACCTCCCGTAGATCCATGCCTGCCCCCTGCCTCCTCCCGCCGCCTTCTATTCGATGCTACCATCACCCATGAGGGGCGGGGTACAGCGTGAGGATGGCTTTCTCAGTAAAGACGCCACTCAGCCCCTCTCGGGCACATCAGCACCCGCTGGGGCGGGGACACCCAGGTAAGTGGCGTCCCCGGGGCGCCCTGAACACCCACCCGCAAGCCAGGAGGATGATCCCAGGGCCTTGCTCCTGGCGCACCCTTGGAGGAGGTTGGGGGGAGACGAGACGCCAAAAAGGAAGGTCACTCTCTGAGGCCCGGGCTCAGCCTCTCCACCCCCCTCGCCAGCGCAGACGTCTGCGCACCCTCCGTGATCAGCTCCAAGCTCCCACGGAACTCTCCCTCTGAAAGATGACTTTTCCGTTCATTTCCTGCTCATCCCCAGACTCCACAACTGAAGTCTGTTTCTCCGAGTTAAAAATAAAGAGGCCCCATCCTGACCCCTCCTGCTGACCCTGCTGCGGCCGCTGCTACTGGACCTCCCAGCGGAGCGGCCGGCCGGCCCCCGGCCTCCCCAAGCAAGACAGATTCCAGGCTGGGGCCGCCGCATCCTTCTCCGGAACCTTCTCTCCAGTTTTATTGTGCAGCAACTTTCGGCTGCTCCTACGTAAATACAAGCCAGCTACCCTCTGCCTTTGGGACGGCTGCAGGGTGTACCGGTGACGATTTTGCTTTGGGAGTTCTCCCAGGACAGGGTGGAAGGGAGCCCAGACAAGGGGAGAAGCAGCCCGGACAGGGTTCACGGGCCTCACGCTCAGCCAACTGCCCCAAGCTGCCCCTAAAGGGGACCCCAGTTGCCCCGTGTGGTGGCAGGGGGACCTCGGGGTACGGAGGACAGGTTCTCCGGAGAGTCTGCCCCCCGGGGCCCCGGGGTTGGAACTTCTGCCCAGAACCCTGAAAACTCCCCCGGAGAAACTGGTATCTTTCACTTCCCCGCTGGGAGCCCGACGTTCTGCCTGCTCAGCACCCACCCGGAAAGCGCTCGCCGGGTGAACAGTGAGGCTGAAGACGGAACACGCAGACGCTCCCGGCCAGCGCTGCCCAGAAGAACATTCTGCGATGACATAAATGTTCCATATCTACCGTGTTCAATATGGAAGCCACGTGTGCCTACTGCTGAATGGGTCTCCTCCTCCTCCTCCTCCTCCTCCTCCTCCTCCCCCTGGAGACCTCACATTCTCCATAAATTTCTTCACCAGAAGACAAAGAGAAAAGCCACTTTTCAGCCAAGGCAAAAGAAGGCGGATACTTCTATTTTAGACTCTTTCTTTGGCCAAGTGTCCCCAGCTTCTCCTATCAAGTTTAATTCAACAGTATTCACAGCCTGCTAGCGATGTGCGATGTGCTGTGAGAACACCGAGCCCTGTGGGGGGGAGGGGAGGACGCCGAACCCCCCCCCCCGCCCCCCCCCCCACCCCGCCCCGCCTACTAAAGGAGACTGAAGGGCCAGGTCAAAGTCACCGCGGAGAAGAGAACACCTTCAGAGACGGGAAGGTGGAGCGTGGCCATCGATGGCCCGAGCACCCAGAGCATGGAGGGGGGAATCAAGAATGAGAGCCTGGGAAGGGGGCCGGGCCAGGCTGGGAAGCCTCAAGACCACCCTACTCGGGTTTAGCGTGTCCTGTGGGCCGATGTGAACCAAGGTTTTTTTTTTTTTTTAATAGTAGGAGTACCACGAGCAGGTGTCACACGGATGGAGCCTATGGCCCAGGCCTGGGCACAGAGGTGGGTCTCGGCGAATGCCACTAAATGCTGATGGGACCAGAGCCGCCTCCACGGGGAGAAGGGGTGCGGACGAGGAGGGACCCGAGGCCTGACCGGGCCCAGGCCATGAGGTAGCCCATCCAAGCGTCATCTGGGGAGAGGGTGAGTTGATGAGTTCTTGATGACCTGCCGACCTGAGGATGGTGGGGGTGGGGCCAAGGTCAAGACCGACACTGAGTTTCCTGCTTGAGTCCTCGGTGGAGGGTCAGGCTGAGATGTGACAGAAGCAAAGGGGCAGCGGGTGTCAGCCCGTGGGAAAGGACGTGCTAGGGAGGGAAGCCTCTGAGAGCCCAGGGCACTGCCGGTGGTCAGCCAGGCTCCGGCAACGCCCCCCCCCCGGCCCCCCCACCCCGCGGAATTCCGCTCGCTCCCTCTGGGCTGCGAGGCCGTGATGATGGGGGGGGGGCGGCCTGTGTACAGGTGTGCGTCCCGAGCCCGAGGCTGAGAGCTCCCCGGGCCCGGAGCAGGAAGGGATGCATGAGCCTGGACAGAAAGATGGGTGGGGGGAGACCGCCCGAGATCCCGGGGGGCACCCTCTTGTGAGGCGTCCCCTGTGAGGGCAGAGACCCGGCCCTCGTGCACCCACCGCGGCCCAGCGGGAAGGCACGTGAGTTTTCTGGGGCCACGAACAAATCACCACAAACCAAGGGGCTTAAAATAACAGAACCTGATTCCCTCCCATGGTCCCTTCTTCTGGAGGCCAAAGTCCAAAATCGAGGGATCAGCAGAGCCCAGCTTCCTCCGGAGGCTGTGGGGAAAACCCTTCCGGTCCCTTCCGGCCCCAGTGCCGGTGTCCCCTGGCTGTGGCCGCCTCACTCCAACTCTGCTACGTCTTCACTCGGCCTCTCCCCCATGTATGTCCTCTGTGTGCCATGTCCCTTCTTGGAAGGACCCCCTGCCACTGGCTTCAGGGCCACCCTACCGGCAGTAGACCTCATCCCGAGATCCCTAACCAACCAGGCCTGTAAGAGACCAGTGTCCAAGTCGGGTCACTCTCTGAGGTTCCGGGTGAACATGAGTCCTAGGGGGACACCATCCGACCTCCCACAGAAGGAAGGAGGCCCCAACCTCAGAGGTGCTTGAAGGAGGAAGAGAAGGACCCAGAACACACGTGATGGGCAGACAGAGAAGGCTCTGAGAGACCCCGGCCGGGGTGAGGAGGCTGACCGGGTGCACTGTGGGAACCGGGGCAAAGGTGGCCCAGAAGGTGAGTGAGCGTGGGAAAACAGACCGGAGGCCACTTGGGAGGTCTGAGTGTGGGCATCCCCATGGCCCGGACGGTCTGCCTGGGGACACTCACGGGGGCACGGATTCACGTGAGGATGTTTCCAACGGCGTCTGTCATGGAGAAACCTTCCGTGGACCTCCAGCAGCAGGCCAGCAGGAAGGTAGATGCCTCCGCCTGCCCAACAGAGGAGCCCTCGCCCGAGGTCAGGATAAAGGAACCACGTGGACCGGTTCTAAATCTAAACAAGTGGTCACCGTGGCAGGGATGGGCGTGGGGAGGGTCACCAGGGCCTTAGACCACACCTGTGACCCGTTATTGGTGGGTGCGCAGCTGTTCTGCTGTTTTATTTTTCACATTTATGTGTCTACAAAATCCATTTAAAAAGTTTTTTTTAATGTTTATTTTTGAGAAAGAGAGACAGAGTGTGCTCGGGAAAGAAAAGAGAGAGAGAGGGAGACACAGAACCTGAAGCAGCTCCAGGCTCTGAGCCCGATATGGGGCTTGAACCCACGAGTCGTGAGATCATGACCAGAGCCGAAGTCCGACATGTACCCGACTGAGCCCCCCAGGCGCCCCGTACCGATTCCATTTTATAAAACAGGAGCGAACGTGAGTGAGCTCCTCAAAGCACCGACCTGGGTGCGGCTTGAGTTGGAAGGCTGTGGCTCGGGCCGGAAACGGCCATCCCTGGCCTGGTACCCGACACAGCCTCGTGAAGAACCTGAACTCCGGGAGGACTGGGGGTCCAGGGTCCCCGACACGGGCCACCAGGCAGAGCGTGGGACCAGAGGTCAACCTTCGGGGAGGGGAGGAAGGGCAGCGGCTCCCGGTGGGGATTCTCCAAGGGTCAGAGGGACAGGGCGGGGGGCTCCGAGGCTGGGGGTCCAGAGGAGAACCCCGCTTGGACTGAGGTGTTAGCCGCAGGACGGCAGGGATGGGAGCAGGAACCAGGAAGGCAAGGAAAGGGCGTCCGGGGCCAGAGCCCGCACAGGCCCCCCCAGGGAGGATTTCGTGTGTCAGCAGGCAGTCCCACGAGAAGCCCAGATCACCGGCCTGCCGCTCTGGGCTCCAGCAAATTATGCCTCAGGCTTCCAAGCGGAGCCGTGGTGACGGCTGCCAAGTGCTGACGGCACAGAACCGGCCGGCCTGAGCGCAGGAAGCGAGGGCCAGAGGAGTCTGCGTCCAGGCAGCACGGGGCCCCAGTCTCCCCCAGGATTCAGGGGCCTATCTCCAGCCCGTCACAAGACAAGGCCCCCAGACCCAGCCGAGCTGGTGGAAGGGAGGGGGGACACAGAGACGCAGACCAGCTGCAAAGAGGCAAGGCGCCCCAGAGAAAAGTTCCCCGGAAAGACAGAGGCGGCTGGGTGGTGCAGTGGTTAGTGACCCGCCATGGCTTGGGGTGGGGGTGGGGGGCGGAGCTTCTGCTCAACCACGGATGTGAATCACTCAGCCGCCCCGGAGACCTCCAGCCAGGCGTCACCCTTCCCTCCCCACACCCGGCCCCGTCCTGCGCCACACAGGGCCTCAGACACAACTGTGTGGGCATCCCAGCCTGCACCTCCCTGCGCCGCCAGCACCGCCACCCCCATTCCCTGCCAAGAGCTGCCCCTCGGCCACCCCCTGAGCCTGGGCGGGTGACACTTCTGACCTCGGAGAGGTTTGCACTGGCCCCGGAAGTAGGCAAAGGAACCTCTGGGTAAGGAATTCAGGGTAGCCAGCATGATGCGGCTGCCAGCTACATGCAGACAGTAGGTGGAAATTAATCCAAAATAAAGTAATTAAGGATTTCTATGCAAGGGACTGAAAGAATGAAACAAACGTAATGTACTCTTCAGGCGGTCAACAGTCACGTGTAGCTAGAGGTCCCCACGCGGGACAGTGCAGGCACGGAACGTTCCCCCCATCCCGGGAAGGGCTGGTCTCCGAGGTGAGACGTGGGCTCTAGGGGAGGTGAGGCCCCATCTCCGGGCCCAACACCCTCTGTGAAAGGAGGCCACCAGCGTGAACACACACAGGAGGAACAGCTCGGCCACCATCGTAAGCTTGCATCCTGGACACTGGTCACCGTTACCTATCTGCTCCGTCACGGGGACACCTTTACTTCTGCAGGGTCAGAGGGAGCAGGTGCAGGGGACCGATTGGCTCAGAGGTGCTCAGAGTCAAAGCCACCCTCTCACGGGTGGCCCGTCCCCCCGGCACCACGGCATCAACACCCACCTCCATTCTGCACGCATGCACCTTCTCCCCGCGCTACCTACAGACCCGCGGCTGCCCAGCCCCCGTGAGGCACACCTCTGGCGGGGCTGCGGCCAACGGGCCTGAACGTCCCTGGACCCTGGACGGCAGGGGAGGGGCCCGGCTCACCAGAGAAGCCCAGGCGGGATCGAGGGCGGGCCCACGGCCGAACACGCCACTTACCTGGGCCGGTGGGGTCCCCGAGCTTCCGGAGCCGGTTGCTGGAGGTCCGTGTGACTCCTAGAGACAGAGGCAGAAGGCAAAGGTCACACGCGGCCTCTGGGGGGCGCTTAACACTGGGCCTACCCTCACCTCTGCGCCTGTGACAGGCTCCAGAGCCAGAAACCAGAGGCCCTCGCCCTCCCCTCCCCGGCGACCCGGAGGCCCAGCGGCCGCAGGGCCAAGCTCTTTGCACACATTCCCCCCAACTCCTACTGCTCTGTTTTGCAGCCAAGTTTCAGCAGCGTCGGGTAACTTGTCTGAGGCCACACAGCTACCAGGAGCTGAGACCAAAACGAACCTGAGTCCGTCAAACTCTAAAATCTGGGTTTGGGGGCACCTGGGGGGTTCAGTCGATTAAGCGTCTGGCTTCGGCTCAGGTCATGATCTCATGGTTCGTGGGTTCGAGCCCCACATCGGGCTCTGTGCTGTCAGCTCAGAGCCTGGAGCCTGCTTTGGATTCTGTGTCTCCCTCTCTCTCTGCCCCTCCCCTGCTCTCGCTGTCTCTCTCTGTCTCTCAAAAATAAATAAAAAACATTAAAAAAAAATTAAATCCGGGCTTGGCCAGGTGTGTGGTACTGTCCTGTCTGCAGGAGGGTGAGGCGTGCCGGGTCTCGGTCAGGCACCTGCCGCCCCCAGGATGACGCACGTCGACCCGTGTTGTGAATTGAGGTCTCCCTGCGCCAGGGTCCCTGACGCAGCCTCCCCACCCCCCACTCTGGGGCCGGGCGGAGCTGGGCTGGGTTTGGGGGGGTGGAGGCCGAGCTGTCCTCTCCCACAGCCCCAGCAGGGTGCCAGAACAGAGCCCCAGATTAACGCGGCCTTGTGCGGCACGCGCTCCGTCCCAGCACGCACCCCCTTGGGCCAGCGCGTGCTCCCTGGAGAGGCTTACGGCCGGCAAGTCCCGACTCGAGGAGATTTGCTGAGGCGCTAAGCCGGGCAAGGCCGGGGCTGCCAGGAAGGGTACCCGCGGGAGTGCCAGGGGGCGTGCTACTGCTGCCCGACCACGGCGCTCGGGACGCGCGCTGCCTGGGCCACGCTTCGGGGGGCTGCAGGGACACCCCGAGTGGCCAGCCGGGGCCCTCCCCGCAGACAGCAAGATGAGTGGGAGAGGGTCCCAGGGTTAAGCCAGAAACCTGCCCGCACCCTCCACGTGGGGTCAGAGGGCCCCTCCCGCGCGGCAGTCCTCCGGAGAGGCCCTGACAACGCTCGTCCGCTCATCCAGTCCACAAACCCAGCCCTAAACTGAACAACGGACAGTGGAGGCGGCCAGCACTGTTCCCAGAGGTCCCGGAGCCCCGCGCAGGGCGGCCCACAGACCTGGCTTCGTGTCCAGCTCCCGGCGACGCACGTGCTCTGCACCTGTCAGATACTGAGTTCAGCGACAACAAAATGGACACAGTCCGTCCTTCAGGGTCACTGCCGCCAAGCCCGGGCCTCATTCGGGGCCTGGGGGGGGACCCCAAGACGTGCCCCAAGTGTTGAGCCCCCACACCAGGAGACAGCACCGAGGGATGCCCGGGGCCTCCGGGAGGCAGGCGCGACCAGGCTGACCCTGGAAGCCGGCGGGGGTGGGGGCAGGGGGTGCCACGGGGTAGTGAGCACATCGCTCGCAGAGGCTCTAGGACAGTCACGGGCTTATGTCCACCCCCTCCCATTCACCCCGCGACCCGGGTGCCACCACGGCCATCTCAGACGCGGGAAGCGAGACCTGGAAGCCCCCAGCGCCGAGCTCTCCCTCGGAGCCCCGCCCCACCCCGCCCCGGCCACGGCGGCCACCTGACGGTTGACTGTATGTGTCCACAGGACTGTATCCCCAGGCGCCCAGATATTTGGCCAGACGTGATTTCTGGGCGTTTCTGGGTGAGGGGAGCGCCTGGCCCGGTGGGCTGCAGGACAGCAGGCCGTCCCCTCACACGGCGGACGTGGGTGGCCAAGGACGGGATGAGGGAGGTGCTCCGGGCGCACAGCGGCTCCCGGGCTCCCGGGATCGGGCTGAACCGCTTCCTGGGACATCCAATTGCTGGGATTCCTCAGCTCCCCGTCATCACAGGAGCCCGCTGCCCGCTGGCGTGTGACCTCACGCGCTCACGCATCCTCGGTGCCCGGCCACCCTGATGAGACGTGTGCTCACCACCGAGCGGTGGAAACCGTCCCTCCTCCACGGCCCCCTGCAGGCCAGCCCTGCCCCCACGGGGAGGCTGGAACCGGCCTCGGGCCCTCGGGGACAGGAAGGTCCTGCATTGGGCTGCCAGAACTGACGGCCCCCTTAAGACCAGGAGAAGGTGGTGGCTCAGGCGGGCTGCCCAGGGCTGGGCGGGGCCGGAGGGGACAGGCCCTGCCCCCAAGGCTGCTGGGGCGTGAGTGTGGGCATCCCCAGCCTCCGACGGCCGCTGACCACGACGGCCGTGAACTCTCTCCACACACCTGAGGGGGCGCCGCGCTGCATGTGACCACCCAACACACACACGCACACGCACACGCACACGCACAGGCACAGGCACACGCACACGCCGCTCAGAGGTCCTGCCGTCGGGCTGAGTGGCACCAGTGAGCTACAGCTGTGCCTGTAAATCCAGTGAGTCCCCAAAATGGAAACAGTACGGGGTGAGGAACAGAGAAGGAATGGGCCCAGCATTCCTGTGGACTGACTCACTTCCGGCTGGGACTCCCCCCGGGGCCCGCTGGCCGCCCACCCGCGCCCCTGCCCCAGCTTCCAGGCCAAGGCAGACGGGAAGAGGGTCCATTCGGGCTCCATGCCCTCCCCCCCAGCCCACCAACAGGGCGTCTGGTCCGTGCGCCCCATCCTGGCCTCGCTCCTCCCGGAGCCCAGGCTGGGGCTGGCACGGCCCTGAGGGGGAAGCCAGCATCTGTCTCGGATTTCTTGGGTGGAGTTTTTGTTTTATTTATGCTGTTTATTTTTCCGATTTCCCAAAACACGCGGCTGGTGCCAGGCAGCCCCTGGCACCGAGGAGACGCCGGGCACGTCGGGCACCGAGCCGGGGAGGGGGCGGGCCTGGGGTTCCCGCCTGCCCTCCCTCCGACGGACGAGCTCCCCGCCAGGAAGACTCCCTCGGCCAAGAGCTACTGAACCCAGCTCCCTGGACCTCATTCCTCAGGCCCGCGTCAGAGTCCGGCAAAGAAGAAGCCGGAAAGGCCTCCAAGACATCTAAGGGCTCCGTGGTTCCAGTTGAGGATTGAGTTATTTTTATGCGATTTTAAAATGAAACACACTCAGAAGGAGAGGAGGCGATTGGAAGTCCGGCTGGAGCCCTCCCTGACCGGGCCGTTTTGAGTTTCCAGAGGCCAAGGACAGCCCGCCGCCAGGCAAACGGGGCTCCCGTCCAGGGTGGGCCAGGTGCCGGCGGTGCCCCCGGGAAAACGACCCCCGTCCCCCACTCCGTTCCAGCCTCGGCTCCCCCGGCCACGGCGTGGGGACCAGGATGAAACACGGTCAGACGCCGTGGCGCTCGGCACAGTGCCCAGCACGAAGGAGGCACCGTAGATGATGTGGTTATTACCACCGGCTCATCACAGTCGTAATAACTTTGAAATTATTATCATTCACCTGCCACGTACGCCAGCCCGGACCCAGGGACCTGTAATTAGGGGCTAAGAATGCTTGGCGGCCCTGAGCTAATGCGCTGGAAGCAACTAGAAGTTGTACCCGAGGCCCCGGGCGCGTTACAGCCAGGCCGCTGCTATGTCCCCCAGACCCCAAGAAACAGTCCTTCTAGGAACTCTGACTCCCGGTTCAGGAAAGCCCCAAGCCCTCCCTGTCTGCAGGTTAGGGGAAGGTGGGCAATTTCCGAGATCCAGAGAAAAGTCAGGCTTTGGGGAGCTCAGAATCCGGGCGCTTGCTCTCCCCAGACCCAGCCGCCTGGGGGACTCTGAGGCCAGGCCAAAGGCCGTTTCATACACGGTCACAAACTACAGGCCAGTGACCAACACCAGGAGAGTGTAACAGGCCCCCAAGTCGCTTCATATGAGACAGAAGTCAGCAGAGGGAGGAAAACAGGACTCACCCCTGGCCAGCGGCTCAAACGGAATGAAAACGCAGCGTTCCCAAGCAGGAAAGAAGATGCCAGAAGAGGGGTGGGGGCTCCTGGATCCTCGAGGGGAAGACGAGGATCCCACGCAGGGATGGGGCAGCCGGGATGGTCCGCGAGGCATTTTCCCCGTCGGGGCAGCACTTGGGGTGCGGGCCGCCTCCAGGCAGCAAAAATGGGTGCAGGCGCACGGCCCGGCGCCCCTCTCGGCCCATGGCCGCCCTCCCCAGGGGCCGCCCCGGCCAGCACGGCAGCCACGCAGACGGGTGAGCCCGGGTGCCTGTCTCATGGGCTGTCCTGTGCCTGGAGCCCAGGAGATTACAAGGTTGAATCGGTGAAGCAGGCACTGGGGACTCTAACTAGACTCTCGAGCGAATGGGTTATTATTAGTTATTATTTTAATGAGGGGAACACCACACTTAATCCAGAGCCACCGTCTCCGCCCAGGACCTGGCCCTGAGGCCTGCTGGGGTCACCCATGGCCTAGCACCCTGACTCCGGGGAAGGGTGATATCCCTCACGCCCCACTCACCCCCCACACCCACACGAAGTCTGTTCTGCTCTGTGCCAACGACGAAAAAGGTCAGGACAGTACCTTCCTCCATCAAAAAGTCACCATTTTCTCAAAAGGGAGCTTTTGCGGGAAGAGATGCTGTGAAAACTCAAACATCCATTTTCAATAAAGAAAAGAATCGATTTTCAAGGTCTGTCTTCAAACTCATGAGCGACTCTCGGGAAAGGACAGGGAGGTCCCAGCGACCTTGGCCCTCCCGGCCACCCCCTCCCCCTTCAAGCCCGGGGGGCGGGGGTCCCAGGACACACAGGCTGTACCCCCCTTTCCCGAGGCTCAAGTGCTCACAGAGGCTGTAAAGGGCTTCACGCAAGTCAAGGTTGCAGGTTGGAGTAAAGAGTCAAATTCCAGGCTTATCTTTAGAGGAACCTGAGATAAGGAGATAAGCCTCCTCCCTCCTCTGCCCTCCGCCCTTGGCCTTGGCTGCCAGGAAGCGTGCATGGGCAGGCACCCGAGGGAGGTGCGGACGCCCTCCTGGTGACGCCCCGACCTCCTCCCCACCAAGGCTGTCGGCTTGGGCTGTTTTAGCAAAACCTCAACCCATTTATCCACAAGGGGAGCAATCCTTTTGCCTTTGGAAACATGCTCCTGTGAGGGACAAAATACTCCGGAAAGTTCTGTTTTCAGCAAAGGGGTCCCACCCCTTCTCTGACTCCCAGCCCGACCTGCCAGGCCTCTTGAGAGCTGGTGGTGCTCCCAGCCTGTGGTCCGCCAGCCGAGGGGCCGCTGGTGCGGGCGCGAAGCCCTCGGCTGCTGTTGGTGAGGATCAAGCTTGACGCCCGGCTGCAGGGCCGGAAGCGAAGGCCCCAGGCGGCGCCACGTCGTGGGCACGGGCTCCGCGCGTGCGGCAAGGACCCAGGGCGCGCATCCGCCTCCGGGTCTGGCCGCATCTTCGGGCGAGTGTTCAGTCAGCCTCGGTTTCTTGCAGACGCAGACTCGTGAAAAGTTACTGAGCCCCTGCTCTGCACCAGGCGCTGTTCTAGGCGTGGGGGTCACGGCACTGAGGGTCCTGGCCTCTCCTGGGGGCGCTCCAGGCCAACATGGGTATCCGGGAAGGTGCCAGCAGCCGATGCGCCAGGCAGCAGGCAGAGCCGTCGCCAGATGGCCACGTCTGTCATCGGTGCTGATCCAGGACTCACAGAGCCTGTCCCTCACCAGCTGGGCATCTGGGCTCTGGGGCCCACCCACGGCCCTGTGAAATCGGAAGTTCAGGGGCACCGGGGTGGCCCAGTCTGTTAAGCGTCCAACTTCAGCTCAGCTCATGATCTCACGGTTAGTGAGTTGGAGCCCCGCGTCGGGCTCTGTGCTGACAGCTCCGAGCCTGGAGCCTGCTTCGGATTCCGTGTCTCCCTCTCTCTCTGCCCCTCCCCTGCTCATATGCTCTGTCTCTCCCTCTCAAAAATAAACATTAAAAAACAATTTTAAGTCTGAAGTTCAGATAAACAATAGACAATCAAGCATCATCCCTTGCCCACAGGAAGAGGTCTCCGGTCTCTGGTCTGCCAACCAGTGGGGGGCTTGCGAGGGGACCGGAAGGTGGGAGCGAGGGAGAAGCGGGGCACCTCCTTCCTGTTCTCTCTGCCATGGAAGGTCATGTCTGATCTCTGCCGAAAGCTGCAGCTCCTGTCAGTCAGGTCCCCGTCTGTCCCCACCATCAGGGGGGCTCTGGACTGGTGACAGGACCTCCTCCCTCTGACCCCCTGATCTGGCAGGGAGGCAGCTGGGGGGGTGGGGTTCCTTGCTGATTTGCAAGTCATCTCTGCAAAGCCAAGAAACCTGAGCCCAAGGACGCTTGGCCAACTTGCATCCCCTTCAAGGCACTCAGAAGGGCCCTGCCAACGTAGCGACAGGGTCAAACATTTTTGTAAACTTTGTGAGCCAGAAAATATCCTAAATCCAGTTAAAATCACGGTCTGTGTCCATGCTGAGTTCCTGCCCAACACATTCTCCTGTGCAAGGTGCCCCCGGAGGGGGTGCTGCCTTCTGGGGTCCCCACCAAGGCGAGGCTGGACGGAAAGCTCTGTAGTTCGGACCCGGCTGGGTTACATTACACAGCTCACGCTTAGTTCTGCGTCTGCCTCGGTGGCGGCTCGTGGAGGGGAAAGTCCAGCCACGTCCCTTCCAATCCCACCCCCGTGTGCCGTGCACGGTCAGAAGGGGTAAGACGTGGTGAGCATGTCCCGCGGGCGTGCCAGAAAACGTGGGCGATGGGGGGTAAGCAAGATGCGGAGGGACAGAGCCAGAAGCTCCTCGACGGAAAACCATTGCAACACCAGACACAGAGTCGTAAGCGGAGAATTCAATTCTGTTCCATGTTGAATCAAAACAAAAAGTATCGCTGGTCAGAAATAAATATACAATTATCAATGCCCCGTACTTTATTTTTAATGTTTATTTTTATTTTTGAGAGAGAGCGAGAGAAAGCACGCAAGCCGGAGGGGGGGGTGGGTGGATGGCAGACGGAGGATCCGTAGCAGGCTCTGCGCTGACAGCAGGGAGCCTGACGCGGGGCTCGAACTCACAAACCGTGAGATCATGACCTGAGCCAAAGTAGGATGCTCAACTGACTGAGCCACCCAGGCGCCCCATAATGCCCCATACTTTTCTCTGTCTTTCTTAAAAATAGAAATTATCTTAAAAATAGAATCTATCAGGATTCGTGTGTTTGTAGGGAAAAAATCGTGGCAGTACCACAAACTCTGTGTGAAGCCACACTTTTTAATGCATCCCAACCTCTGAAAGTAAAAAAATAAAATAAAATAAAATAAACTTTGATTAGCCAGGAAGATGAATCAATTTTCTATTCTCTCGTGAGTAAATGATATTACCAAGTAAGTCATCACGTAAAGAAGAGATCTGAGGGGCGCCTGGGGGGCTCAGTCGGTTAAGCATCTAGCTTCTGGCTTCAGCTCAGGTCATGATCTCAAGGTTCGTGAGTTCGAGCCCCGCGTGGGGCTCTGTGCTGACAGCTCAGAGCCTGGAGCCTCTCTGAGGATTCTGTGTCTCCCTCTCTCTCTGCCCCTCCCCTGATCACACTGTCTCTCTGTCTCTCAAAAATAAATAAAACATAAAGATTTAAAGAAAAACAACAGTAGGAAAAAAAAACATTTCTTTGGAGACAGGACGAGCCGTTGATTGCTAAAAGCATTCTTACGTTTCTGGATTTTCTCGTGCTTACGGGATACGCCGGCTGTTTAAAATTTAAAGTTCGGGGGCACCGGGCTGGCTCCGTCGGTGGAGCGTGCAACTCTTCATCCCAAGGTTGTAGGTTTGAGCCCCACGTTGGGTGTAGAGATGACTTAAAAACTGAAATCTTTCTGGGGGCGCCGGGCCGGCTCCGTCGGGGAAGCGTCTGACTCTTGGTTTTGGCTCAGGTCGCGATCCTGCGGTTCGTGAGTCCGAGCCCCGCACGGGGCTCGCTCCTGCGAGCTCAGAGCCTGCATCGGATCCCCTGTCCCCCTCCCCCCGCTCCCCTGCTCACACTTCCTTTCTCAAAAATACACATTTCAAAGAAAATAAAAATAAAAAACTAAAATCTTCCTTAAAAATAAAACTTGCGCCATGTTGTTATTTTCTTCCTCATTCTAAACAAGGGACCACATCCATGCTTTTCAAGAGCGGCGTCCACCCCTCGCCGCCTGGCTCTGCCCCCGGCTGCTCCTGCCCGTCACCCGTGTGGCCCTCACTGAAGCCCCTGGGCTCTGAGCGATTCGTTTCCTGGTTGCACACGCATCACGCACAAACTGCACACATCACGTGAGAGAGATGAGCAGACTAACCAGGGGCCCACGGACCCAGGGGAAAATGGAGGACAATGCAGAGAAGGGTTAGCGCTCGGAACCTGCTGACCACGGCAGGAAGGCGCCCTGGGACACGGGTGACAGCTCCATCGGCCTCCGGGCCCCGTGGTTTAATGGGCCCGCGAGTCACCCAAGAAGCACACGCGTTTCACCCAAGCTTTGGATGTCGGCCAGAGTATAATCGGAGGACACGCCACAGAGAGAGGTGGGGTCAGGGGTACAGAGCCCCGGGGAGGCCTGGCGGGTAGGGGGCGCCGCTGAGCGGCCTGGAGCCTGGAGTTCTAGAAGTTGCTGGAGTGACCAGGCAGCAGGAGGAATATCCGTCAGGAGAGGTGACGGTCACCTGGGCGACTGGCCCCAAGACTCGGGCATTCAGGCTGGCCCAAGGAAGCCGGGGGACACCTCCTAGGGTCCAGATGCACCTGCTCGTAGGGGCCCAAGGAGGGAGGAGAAGGGAGGCGCCCCTTGCATCACGCGCCAGTGAGACAGGAGTCTAGCCCTGTGGGCAAGTGGGCTGATCTTTTATTGATCTTTAATTTAAAAAATCCTTTATCCTCACACGGCAGGTAAGGGGACACCCTAGTCTCTCTCTCTTCTTCCAGGGACACCAATCCCACCAGTGGAGCCCCCCTCCCCAAGACCACCTAAACCGAGTTACCTCCCGAAGGCCCCACTTCCAAATACCGACCCCTGGGGACTGGGGCTCGGACCTACAGACTTGGGGTCGAGGTTTCAAACCAGCCCACCCTCGAAGCTGACCGATACTGGAGAAATGCACATCCTGTTCGTCCAAGCTCCTTACAAAATGCGGCGGTAGGAACACTTGTCTGCACTTGGAGGCGAGCCCAGGAGTGATGAAAAAGGGCGTCATCGTGCACCGTGTTTTAGGAAGCGAATTACCTGGAGGCATTTCCAGAAAGCAACGGCCCGTGTCCCGCAGCCAGAGGCCCACCTGCCGCGCCATGTCCGGCTCCGCAGGAGTCCTGGGCCCACACCGTCCCGGAAGAGGCCTCTAGTAGGAGGACGGCTGTGTCACCCTCAGGGGAGAGGCTCTCTGAGAGCTGAAGCCACAGTTCTGGAATCCACGCACGACATCTGACTTCAAACGGGAGAAGCGGAATTAAGGTGGTTCCTCTAGGGAACGCAAACCTCCGGGAAAACAGGTTTACACCTTTGATAATCAAAGGTGCGTGGCCGAGGGCCCACGAAAAGCAATGTTATGACCAATGACACTGAAGAATCTGTCCTTCCAATTTCTTGTTCACACTGACAATAGGTTAGGAGCCAAACGAACAACGGGGTGGGGGAGGGGGTGCAAAAGAGAAAGAATCGGTGCACAGTGTTTATTTTCTGAAAGCTTTCCTTTAAGAGAACCCCCCCCCACTAAAATACACAAAGGCCTGGCAGTAAAGTCAAGCCCCAGCCCCCAGGAAGGCGCGGCCAGAAGCACTCCATCGCCAGGGCCGCGGGCGTCGGGGCCCCGATGCCAACATGGACCAGAGATCCAGCACCTCCCCGCCCCTGCCTCACGGCGCGGCCGCTGTGCGCACTGGGACATTGTGACCTCCCCACACTGTCTACACCCGGGCACCGCTGTGCAACAAAAGTCTCGGTTTTGTTAATGACGTTTGCAAACAAACCCCCCAAATCCGTCCGAGTGGATGAGGCGGGCTCTTCACAGGCTGATCAGGAAGACAGCAGGCTCTGGATTTAACCCACTTCCAAGGGCTCGGGTTTCGGGAGCTTTATTCTCCCGCTGGGATCTGATCCCCGGTGGGAACAGGAGGTCCACCAGGAAGGCTGCGGAAGCCCCAGGATGCAGGTCAGATTGAGCCACGGGCCAAGCCCGGGGCCGCCTGCCAGCTCGCCTCTGCCCAGCCCTTCCTGGTACCCCACCTCCAACCCGGGCAGGCAGCCGCTGCCGCCCGCCTCTCACTGCTGCCCTGACATGCCTGGCCCGGCCGGGACGTGGGGCCCTGGCACAGCCCTCGGGGACTTCCAGCGTGGCCAGCCCCAGTCCCCTTAACCGCCCAGGACAAGCCAGACCTCTCCAGGCAGAAGCCAGAAGGGGGGCAGTGGACAAGCCCCCCATGGCCCTGTCTCGGCCCCACCCTGAAGCCCCAGGCCAGGGAGGACATAGACTCTCTCCAGGGGGCGTCAGCGAGCAAGACCGAGGTCTTTCCGGCCCTCCTCGCCCCACCCACCACTCAGAGGGGCCCACAGATGTGGGTCCAGGTGGCCATTCGGGATCCGTGTTCCCCAGGACAACAGGCCGCTCCGGGAGGCGCGAGCCAGCATCGCTGGGAGCCGTCAACGGTGGCGTGGGCTCCTGCCAGAGCGGGCGGGCGGCCTGGGCTCCGGGGGCCACCCTGTGACCCAGATCGTCTTACTCTCCCCGCCCTGGAGGCCCGCAGGACGCCAGCAATCACGCTTCAGAGAACCAGGTCAGATTAGGCCGGGAACAAAGCCCGGCTCTGACAGAGGTCCACAGGGCCGGTGACAGCAAGACGCCTGGGAGCCGCCACCCCCTTCACGCGGCCTCGCTGGACCTGGGCCCCGGGGCGGGGACAGGGAGATAAGGCAGAGAGAAACTGGGCTGGGAGCAGAGTGCCACACTCCACCTTGGGGACCCAAGGCCAGGCCACCCTTCCCAAGCTGCCGTGAGGGCCGCCAGAGAACTGGAAGGACACGGGCAGATGCTTCTGGAACGAGCGACTGAACCCACCGGGATGGTCAGAGCAGGCCAGGAACCTCAGGGGGAGACAGGCACCTCCCCAGCGGAGCCAAGGTCGCGCCGGGACACCGGGTCCCTCAGCACAGTGGGTGCCGTGGCCTCGTGGGCTCTGTGTGGTCTCTGTGTGGTCTCGTGTGCTGTGGCCAGGGGGCTGCACTGCCGCTCGCCCCCACTGATGTCCCCCCAAACCCCCGGCCACACCGAGAGCCGGCCATGCCGAGAAAAGAGCACCAACAGAGAGGCCAGGAGCCCAGCCCGCGGCCTCCCTCCTCCTCACAGAGGCTCACACCCCCCGGGGGCCTGCGGCCTCTCTCCAGCCCAACCCCCCCAAGGCCACCGCCCGCCCGCACTCCTCGCCCCCGCGGGGCCCACACGACTGTGTGCTGAACCTTCCTTATCGGGCACATCTTAGGCAAACTGCACGGCCCGGCAATGCTGCCTGTGGACAAACAGCAAAGCGGAAACAAGGTCCCGCCCCCAGGCCCCATCCACACGGGGCGGCCCGGGGTGGGCAGGAGGGCTGCCCAAGGAGTTGGGAGTTGGGTGGGGGGTGGGGAGCACCTTCTTCCTGCTCTTGGGCCCCTGGGGCTCCAGTTGGGACCTCCTCTGCAGACACCCCCCTGGCCCCCATTCCCACCTGGCCCTGGGCTCTAGGCGTCTGCTCCTGAGAGTTGATCTCATGTCCCCTCTGCACCTGTCCTGGCTTGAACTGGTTACCTGGGGGGGAGGGGCGGTGGGCGACCTCAAAGTCAGGCCCATCACACTGGACTCTCAGAGCCCCTCTGGGCTGGCCCAGGCATGCTGGGGGGCAGGGGTCTGTGAGCTGGGGGGGGGCCAGGAGGGCAAGCGGGCGGGCCACCCATGCCTGAGCATGCCTCCCCATGCCTGCGGGGGCCCAAGGGGAGGGACGGCCCCAGGTCTTGGGCTCAGTCCACTCACTCATGTTTGGGGGGCTTCAGGGGTCCCCAAGTTCCGTGGTCCTGGGCACCAGCCCGATTAACTGCACGAGGTAGCTCTTTCTCTCTGCCCACATCCCCACATGAGCCAGAACACATAGGCCTGATCCCCAGGAGACAAGGGACAGCGAGGACAAGGCAGGGGGAAGGGGCTGGGACCAGGAAGAGGAAGAACCTTGCCTTAGCCCCCTGCCCGTGCTCCCCCGGCCACCCGGCCACCCAGGGTTAGCTCGCTGGGGAAGTGTTCCGGGTGCTTCCCCTCCCTTCCCCTAAGTCAGCTCCGAGGGCACTGGGTGTGGGGGAGGTCAGCCGTGGCCGTGAGCTCACCAAGGCCCTTCCCTGGGGCCCAGCCTCCTACCCGGGCCTCTGGAGAAGCCACTACAATGCAGAGCTTTGTAACTTCTGGTAGGCCAGGTACCCCTCTGGGAACCTCCTGAAAGCCACAAAGCATCTCCGAGTAATTCCCAGTGCGCATGCGGACCAATCCCCACCCCCTGGCCCCCCGTTTCTGTGGCTCCTGGGCCTCGGGGAAATGCCTGTGTCACTGAGGATTCCCAGGGGAGCCAGGGACGCCAAAGGGCAAGGCCTGTTCGACCAGTGTGCAGCAAGGAGCCCCAGACCAGAGAACCTGGGGGGCTGGGGCGGCGGCCGGCTCCAGCGCCGAGGGGCCGCGGGGCCACCTGGGCCTCACTCCTGGGCCTGTGCAGCCGCGCGGGGAGGACCGGGCAGCTCCTGGGCTTCCCGCAAAAGCAGGACCACATGGCCTTCCCATCCCTCCTACTGCTGGTGAGGCCGATGAAGACAGGGGCGCCTGGGGGGCTCGGACGGTTAAGCGTCTGGCTCAGGTCTTGATCTCACGGTTCCTGAGTTCAAATTCAGGTTCCGTGCGACAGTGCAGAGCCTACCTGGGATTCTCTCTCTCCCCCTCTCTTTTCTCCTCCCCTTCTCCCTCTCTCTCTCTCTCAAAATAAATAAACTTTAAAAGAAGACTTTTAAAAAAAATAAAAGAATGAAGATGACGGTAGCCACCAGGGTACAGAGCAGGCATTTCTAGGCCTTTCTATGCACGAGCTCCTGCAATCTTCACAACAAATCAGCATCGACCCCGTTTAATAAATGAACCAAGCGAGATGGAGTGCCTTGGCCCACAGCGAGGAGGTGCCGGCCTCGGATTTAATTCCAGGAGCCGGCGATGACCCCCCGGGCCACGGGGGCCTGCCGACAGACATGGGTCCTGTCCCCCCGCTGTGACCTCAGGTGGGGGGGCCCAGGAAAAGCCTGGAGCGCATGGGAGCTGCTGTCGGGAAGCCCCCTCTGGCCTGTGCTGTGCTCTCCACCTGGAAAGACCCTTTTCATTCTCCTGCCCACTCACTCACAGCTTCTCACTTCCCAAGGCCTCCCGCTCCAACCTCCCGTCAGGCCCTCAGTCCCTGCTTCCAGGACATTCGGTGGCATCTGGAGCCCATGCGGTGCAGGGAGGGAGGGTGCCATTCACCCGCTTCTTGCCCCTCCAGGGAGAATGCAAGCAACAGCCACGGTCTTTAAGTCACCTTTGTGCCCTCGTGGCCCTGGCTCTGCATGCCCAACACACAGTGTGTGTTCAGCGAATGCATCCAGACCCAAGAGACTCGGGATCCCCCCCAGAACATATCTTAAAAATTTCCCCCTTTTCAGGGGTGCCTGGCTGGCTCAGCTGGTTCAGCGTCCAACTGTGGCTCAGATCATGGTCTTGCAGCCTGTGGGTTCAAGCCCTGTGTCGGGCTCTGTGCTTTCAGAGCAGAGCCTGCTTGGAATCCTCTGACTCTGTCTCCCTCCGTCTTTCTCCCACTTGTGCATGCACCTGCTCGCTCGCTCTCTCTCTCAAAAATAAACATTAAAAATATCTCCCCTTTTCAGACACTCACAAGCTCAAAAGCAGCTCGACAGAGGCCACCGTTATCATCAGTCCATTTATTCCCGAGCCCGTAGACTGGTCCAAACACAATGATCCCACTCAATCCAGGAAAAAATAAAAGCCTTCTTCGTTGTCCTTGGATTTTCAATACCGGGGGGTTTGAGGCTCTCCTCAATTTCATGGCATTGATGGTACGTAGGGAGCGGTCTGACTTCCGCAAAGCGTCCCTGCGGATCGGGGGCACCAGGAGAATGCGAGCGTGTTCGGAACGGGGCCAAGAGGCCACCCCGCCCCCGGGCCAGTCCCCTCCCGTCCAATCCCGCACAGCTACAAGAGTGACCCGGCCCGCCCTGGACGGCTGCCAGCAGGGGAAGGGACTGGACGTGGTCCAAGCCCTCCAGCGCCCATCCTCCAGGGCCCCGCCCCGTCAGGTAAACACAGGAGCCCCGGGGGCTACAACAGCCTGGTCCTCCTCACCGCATAAACTCGACTTCCACCTACAGCACAGAGCTTTAGCTGTGTGTGTGTTTTTTTTTTTTCAATCTTCCTGGGCGGCAGGGGGAGGCGGAGGGGAGGAGGAGAGGAGAGGAGGGGAGGGGAGGAGACGTTAAGCCTGCTTCGGGGACCCTCTGACATCCATGAAGGACAGTCTCAAAGTCTCCCCCAGGGAACAAGCCAAGGATCTATGACCTGGAAGGACCCCGAGCACACCCGCCGTCCAGACCCGCCGGCAGGAGGTGACGTGTAAGGAGCCAAGGGCGAACGCAAGCAGAGGCCCCCCGGCCGGCCGGGCTAGGGGTCCCGAGGAGCGGGCCGCACAGAGCAGCAGTGCCCACAACCATCTCAAGTATCTGGAGCATGCTGGGGAGGAAGGGAGGCCAGGAGCCAAGCCCCAGCCTGAGCCACCTTGAAGCCCCCCCCCTCCCCCACCATTACATCAACGCACCCACGCTCCCAAGATAGGGCCGGGTTAGGGCCGCGCTGTTTGCAACAAGGGGGTGAGAGGTGAAATTCTAAGCCGCTGACCCAGGAGGGTATTTTAAAGGAAGTTCTGAGTAACCCTCGGAGAGACAAGTTATTCTTTATTACTCATTTCGGTTCCTGTATGTGGAAAGTGGGAGACTGGGAAATGACCCAAGGGCAGGGGGCGGCCCAAATGGCCTCTTGGGTTCCCACTGAGTCCCATGACCCTGGCTTCTTATCAGTAAAAATCTATTCAGAGGTCCCTGGCAGAAAACTTTGTGTCCAAATAGGATAAGGGAGGACCAGAGCTAGCAAGGTGAGCAGGAGAGCAGATTCACTTAATTCAGGACTTGAGGATCCTGCCTGGACCCTTTAGGGGCGACGGGGGACCCGCAAAGACAAAAAAGAAAGAAAAGTAAGAGGACAGAGATCTGGTTTACCCTCATCTCCCCTTCAGGGCTTGTGGCCTCAGTTTGCCCATCTGTGAAATGGAACTTCAGAGTGATGAGAGCCAGTGAGGCCTCGAGGGCAGGCCCGCTGGCGGAGTCAGGACGGAGGCCAGCACGCGGAGGGCGCTGTGAGAGCCACGGGATGAACCCGCTTGGCAAATGTGCATGTGCCTCCGCTGGGTATAGACAGTCCGCCTGAAGAAAGGATGCTGACCACCGGCCTTGGAGGGGCTGAACCCCAAGAAAACCTTGACCCCCCCCCCACTCCGCGCACACCGGGACCCAAAACTCCCCAGCGGCGCGCCCGCAAGGTCGGCGAGGATGCAAGGGGCAAGGAGGGCGAGCAGGAAGTGCGGCCAAGCCCAGGGCAGCGGCCCCCGCGGCGGCCCCTCCAGACACCTGAGCACGCGGTGACTCACGGCGGCCGGGGACCCTGGGCCAGGCGGGGAGCGGGGCCCGCCGGGCAGGGTGTCAGAGGGCTCCGGTGCCAGGACCCCCGCCCCGACCCCGCACCGGGGGACCCCTCGGAGCAAAGAGGAGCGCCAAGTCCGTCGAGGGTCAACGCCCGGAGGCCCCTCGACCCCCGGCCGGGCGCGCACTCCCCACGCGCCACAGCCCGCGCCTGAGTCCCGCGGCGGCCCGGCCCGAAGGACCCGCTCGGCCGTCCGTCGCCACCCGGGCCCAGGTGAGGAGGGCGCGTCCGGGCCCCGCCCCGCCCCCCCCGCCCCCCTGCTCCGGCCGCGGCGCCCACCTGAGCACGACTTCTTCATGGTGCCGCCTCGGCCGCCGCTCCCAGGACAGTGTGGCTGCGGGGCCGGCCGGGCGCGGGCTCCCGGGTCGCTAATCCTGGGCCGGTAGTGCGCGGGGTGGGGGAAGGGGGGAGGGGCGGTCCGGCCCCGCCCACGGCCCCGCCCCCGCCCTTGGAGGTGCGCGCCCGGCCCCGCCCCGCGCTGCACCTGGCGCGGCCCTCGCGCGGCTCGTCCGAGGGTGGGGGCGCCCTGGTGGCCCCCACAGGCCCCCCACACCGCCCCCCAGCGCGGAGGGCTGGCTCCGGGGGCGCCCAGCCACTTCCCAGTCCAGAGTCCGGGCGCGGGCGCGGGGAGGGCCAGGTGGCCCCGGGGGCGGAGAGAGCTCGGGGAGCGGCCTGGGCACGGCGGCCCAGCCCGGGAGGGGGCGGGGGGTGGGGGTGGCGTGCGTGGCTTGGAGGGGGCGGGGGTGGTGGCCTGCGGGGCTTTGGGGAGGTGTACACAGGCCTCGTGGACCCGGGCAGGGCCTTTCTGGTAGTCAAAAGGGCAGACTGCACTGACTCCTCTGATGAGCGCATCTGTAAAATGGGTGCGTGGGATCAGATCATTTCTGTTCCATCTGAGACACATTTGTCCGCTTTGTGCCGGGGACCGCGCGCGGCTCCGGAGGGCCGACATGGGACGCGGAGCGCAGGCAGTGACGACAGCGCGCGTGTCCTGGCAAAGGGTGTACAGAATTCTCTGTGCTTTTGTATCTTTAAGGAAATGTTCCGTAATTAAAAATACTAACGCACAGAGGAGAAAGTGATACATTTTGTCTAGAGGGCGAGGTCAGAGCTGTGGTAAGGCGGTGCCAGAACGCGGTTTTAAAGAATGAGTAGGAGTTTGCCAGGTAGCAGAGGTGAGGGAGGCGGGCTGTTCCCGGCAGAGGGAAGGGCGTGGCGGGGCCGCAGGCACGGAGGATCTCAACCGCGTGGAGGCACCCAGGGCCAGGCCTTCCAGGTTCGCGGCCCCCAGGGGAAGACAGGCGTGGGGAGCAGGTTCCCAGGAAGGGCGCCCCGCTGCCTGCCCTGCCCGCCATCCCCCTGCAGCCCGCAGTCCCCCGCAGCTCGCAGGATTTCCTGCCAGAGAGGGGGAAACAACGCGTAAATGAGAATTGAGGGACGTGTGGCTGGGTGCGTGAGTCCTTCCCCCTGGCTCCCCTTCTTTTTTCTTAAAAAAAATGTTTTTTAATGTTTATTTATTTTTGAGAGAGAGGGGCGCCTGGGTGGCTCAGTCGGTTGAGCTTCCGGCTTGGGCACAGGTCATGATCTCACAGTTCATGGGTCCGAGCCCCCCGTTGAGGTCTGTGCTGACAGCTCAGAGCTTCGAGCCTGCTTCCGACTCTGTGTCTCCCTCTCTGCCCCTCCCGCCTTCATGCTCTGTCTCTCTGTCTCAAAAATAAATGAATGTTGAAAAAATTTTAAATGATTCCTTGAATGGTCATTGCCCCATACGCTGCTATGTTGCTCCTTCACAAAGTGTCCCCGGGCCGCTGGGCTAGCCAACTTTTAAAAATTCTATTTCAGCCCTCGGCTCCCTCACTTACTAACTATGTGACTTGTGACAAGCCACATGACTTCTCCGAGTCTCCGTTTCTGCTCCTACAAACGTAGATCCCAATACCTTACATAGCTCGCGAGGCAGATGTCCTGATTAGGAGAGCAATGTATGGGGCGCCGGGCGGCTCAGTGGGTTAAGCATCCGGCTCTTGATTTCGGCTCAGGTCATGATCTCACAGCGCGAGACTGAGCCCGCGTTGGGCTCTGCTGACACCGCGGAGCCTACCTCGGATTCTCTCTCTCTCTCTGCCCCTCTCCTGCTGGCGTGCTCTCTCTCTCTCTCCAATAAACAAGCATAAAAAAAGAAAAGAAAGACAATGCATATTAGCCACCGAAGCCTGCTGCTGTCACTGGAGCAGGTGGCATCGTCTGGGGCCGGGCGGCGGGCACAGAAGCCCGAGAGCCTTACGGGGGTCGGGGAGACCCCGAGGGAGAAGAGGGGCTCTTGTGCCCTGGCGCACAGGAAGCCTTCACCCCGTGGTGGCGGACAGCTGGGCCGAGCTGACGTAGGAAGCTGACCTCAAGTGTGCCCGGTGAACTTGAGGCGCGGAGGGCGGTTCCAGGCGGAGCGTGGAAGGAAGCCTCTGCCTATAATAAAACGAAGATGGAGTCAGATGATCTAAGGGCAAACTATTCAAGCTTCAAGTGAAATGCGGGGGAAATGGGAAAAGCCGGAACAATCCCTGCAAACCAGCAAAGGTTCTCAAAGTCAGAGAGGGGCTCAGAACAAAGAGGCCCCGATGTGATTGTGCCATCAGTGGTGAGGACCCGGCGGTTGGGGGGGGGGGAGGTCTGGGTGCTGCACGGACGCTCTCTGACAAAGGCACCGGAGGGTCCTGCCTGGCGGACCCTCTCTGTTCAGGGGTCTGCCGGACTCCGGGGGCTTCTCCCACCGCATCCTCACGGAGGGCAGAGAAGGGCTTTCTCTCAAGTTCTGTGATCAGCGGCTGCCGTGGGGTAGACAGGGCGGAGGGAGGGCGGGGCAGGGGGAGCGCAGGGGGGGTTAGAGCAGCGAGCTGCTGCCGGGACAGCGCCGTGGTGGACCCGTGTTATCATAACTTGTTTGTCCCAACCCGCCGAGGCACCTCGCCAAGAGCGAGCCCTCTCGTGAATCCGGACTCCAGTTCATGATCATGGATCAGGGCTGGCCCATCGGTTGTGACAAATGCACTCACTCGTGCAAGATGTTAAGAGGAGGGGTGGGGTGAGGGGCACCCGGGCGGCTCAGGCGGTTGAACGTCTAACTTCGGCTCGGGTCATGATCTCGAGGTTCATGAGTTGAAGCCCCGTGTCGGGCTCTGTGCTGACAGCTTGGAACCTGGAGCTGCTTCGGATCCTCTGTCTCCCTCTCTGTGCCCCTCCCCTGCTCAGGCTCTGTCTCCCCTCTCTCAAAAATCAATAAACATTTTTAAAAGAAGAAGAAGGAGAGGGGTAGGGTGCCTGGGTGGCTCCGTCGGTTAGGCGTCTGACTTCCTTCCGCTCAGGTCATGATCTCGTGGTTCTGAGTTCAAGCCCCGCATCTGGCTTCACGCTGACAGCACCGAGCCTCCTTGGGATTCTCTTTCTCCCTCTCTCTCTGCCCCTCCCCCACTCTCTCTAACAATAAACTTTAAAAAAAAAAGAAGAAGAGAAACTGGGCGGAGGGTGCAGAGCACACAGGAACACCCTGTGCCTTCTGCTCAACACAAAGTCCAGGAATTTACAAAAATGTTTTGTGGGTCAGGCTTTTATCGCAAGGAGCGGACTTTAAACTAACACACAGGCAGCCCCCAGGCTTTCAAGGGAATGAGGTTTTGGGGCTCCATGGGATGAAAGCAGAGCAGAATGAAAAAAAGAGCCTTTGGGACTCTCGGCCTGTTGGAGGAGGAAGCCGATGGAGAAAGTTACTCAACTGCAAACTCATTTCTTCCGAAGCGGAAGTGGGACTCAGGAAAAGGCCCAGGTGGGCGCAGCACTGGAGGGGCCCTCCCCAGGAGTGCCACCTGCACCAGGTGGCCTAGGAGCCCAGGTCCTGCACCTGGGGTCTGCACCCACAGCACGTGGGCCAGGGGTCTGGGGTGCTGGGGTGGTGGGCGTATTTTGCACACGGGAGGCATGTGAGTCGCTGTGGCCCAGGAATAGGCTGTGTCAGCATCATTTCCAATAACGGCGATCTCTGCACCCCTCGGGCGCTTCCACAACGTGACCTTGGCGTTCCTCCGTGGCCCCTCCCTTTGAATCTGGGAGGGCGTGTTGTTTAATTGTAGCCCTTAAACTTGCAGCCTTGAGCCACTCTGCAGGAGTCTGACCGCCCCAGCCTTCGTGGTACGGGGAAGCCAAGGCACATGGGAGTGTATCGGATATCTACTGCTGCATAACAAATATCACAAAGTCAGCAGCTTCAAATGACCCTTGTTTAACATCTCGTGTTTCTGTAGGTCAGGAACACGTGCCCGGCTTGGCTGGGCTGTGGGCCGCAGAGGATCTCACAGATGGCTGTCAGGGAGCTGGCTGGGGCCGGGTCTCATCTGAAGGCTCAACTAGGGAAGGATCCACGTCCGAGCGCATGCGGCTGCTGAGAGCAGAACTGAGCTCCTTGGAGGCTCTTAGACTGAAGGCCCCGGTGCTGAGCCAGCTAGAACCGGATCCTTCGATGCGTGAGACTCCCAGTGTAGCCACTTGCCATCAAAGGAAGCCAGTGTGCTGGAAAGACAGACATCATGATCTCGTGACCTGATCACGG